>CAIGRB010014435.1:47520-59970 GCA_903798255.1 Fraxinus quadrangulata
TGAACCCAAAAGTATTATGAATTGGAAAGCCTGCACATGCCCCCCCCCACCCCACCCCCCACCCCCAAAAAAATAAATAAATAAATAAATAAAAATACACACATACATCCTTTTTGCATTATGGGCAGGAAAAAATATGTTCACGAAGTTGCACATTAGCTCATCCCGATGACTTCCCCAATATTAGTCATCGCGAGAAAATGTATTGAGGTGAAATTGATGAGCTACACGAAGCTAAGTTCAAGCATTTCAAGTTGGTTTCTTATAATTAGATTCAAATTCAAAACTGCAAGAGTTATATTTTGTTGTTACTTATGATAAGCAATTTTGCAATAGGTCAAATTGCGATCCTGTTCCCATTTCAGTATCTGCCAACTGCAGTGATTCTAACGGGTGCTGTAGGTAACAAGAAAATGGCATTGCTGTAGCTGTCACTCCGGACACACAGAAATACTCTGGCTTGTTTTAGTTTAATTTTATGAACTGGTCTGGTCTCAGCATTCTGATATCTATGGATTCTAAGAGTTAATGTTATCAAACTGCTAGTGCATTCCGAATTTTTTGAGTACTGGACTTGCTTTCAAACCATGTAGAGTACATATACCACTTAGAATCTTTTTGATGCTGCAGGATGCGCTTTTCTTTTCATGAAATTAATGAGAATCATTTACTGATTCTAACATAAAACAGTAGTTTCATGACATTAGAAAAGAATTTCACATCGTAATGGTTGATTTGACTTCCAAGCATTGAGTTTCAAGAAGTGAAATTTTGTGTCACTTCTCAAGGACTGTGGCTGGTGAAGCCTAATTCTGTTTTCTTCTCTTCACAGCAGGGCCAACCCCCACTTCTAGGAGGGGCTAGTGGTGCTGGAGCTGCTGGCACTGGGAGTGGAGCACATGATTCTGGCGCTGGGTGTATTTCTCCTCATGTTGTAGCTCAATCTGCATCTGGTGGTTTGGGGGCTGCTTACGATGCATCAAAAAGGTCTGGTTATGAAGTGCAAAGAGGGCCTGTTGGAGCAGGCTTTGATGCACAGAGAGGACCTACTGGACCTGGCTATGATGCAGAGAGTGTACCAACTGGGCCTGGCTACGATGCACAGAGAGGACCAACTGCACTCGGTTACCAGCAACAGAGAGGACCAAGTGTACCCGGTTACGATCCGCAGAGAGGATTCATTGGTGCCCCAGCTTATGAAATGCAGAGAGCACCTAAGCAAGACACTCAGAAGGGACCAGGGTATGATGATGATAAAGCACCTGGTTATGCTGGTCAAAGACCGCCACCTACTTACGATTTTCGAAGAGATTCAGGAAATGACGTCCAAAGGGGATCTAACTATGATCTGCAGAAAGCTGCTGGCTACGATCCATCGTCTCAAGGCGCTGTTGGGCCCCAAGGACAGGTATTAATTGAAAATACACATCACGTGTCCGCACCACCACTGCCTACTCGCCCCAGTGGTGGATACGAGACACCTGCGCGAGGTGGGAACCCTGTTCACAGATGAGTTCAGAACCTTGTCAACTTTAGTGTTGTCTGAAATTTTTCGTGGAATGCTTTGTGTATTTCAGCTCGCATTTTACTTGTCATTCTTCACCTGGTCCGATACATCTCCCTCATGTTATGTTTCTCTTTCATAAGGAGACGACTGTAGTGAAGCTCTGATACGAAAGTATACCCGAGGTAGTTATTATGCAATCGAACACAGAGAAAGCAAAATGTGGATGATGAATGCAATCATGCTTTGTTGAAATAGCCTAGCCCCCAACAAGTTGTAGTGTTCATGTTTAGCCTACAACTATTTGTATTTTCTGAAAAATGCTGGGTAGGCAAAATTTAACTTATGTTCTTTGGAACTATTCAATAATGTTCTGTTGAAATCAAATTTGAGTCACCGAAGAGTGGTGGTATATTATGGCCCGTTTGGCGTTGTTTTCATTTCTTGCTTTTGCTTTATGCAGAAAAACTTTTGGAAAAAGCTATCTTAATTTTTGTTTAGAAACTAATTTTTAAAATAGTTTCATTCCAAAAATACTTTTAGAGGAAGTTATAATGGTTCAACTTCCTCTAAAAGTTCTTCTAACTAGAAGAAACTTTTTTATAAAATTAGCTGAACGGATCCAAAAGTAGCATTTGGATCTCAAAAGTTTCTTTCGATTTTTTGAAAGTCATATCAAACGAGTCTTTTACGTTACATTTAACATGAAAAATTTCTCATCCCCACTTGCTTATTATCCCTTTCTTCATTTTCCAAATTAGAAGCCTCTCTTTAGGGAAATCCTCATGAATCACCACCCCAAGGGAAAATATACTGACTTTCCTTCCAATCCATCCCTTCTATCTTGTACTACCCCACCAATTTCCCTTCATATTTATATTGAAAATCTTAGCGCGCTCTCTGAGAGTTTTGAAGTTTCCTCTTCCTTAGAGCAATCATCTTCTTCTTGGATAAGGACATATTGCCAGCATAATTCAGCTCGCCAATCAAGACTCCTAAGGGCAGCCACCTTGTACAAATTAATTGCACATTTGACTATGTAAGTACTAAAACGCGTTTTCATTATCATTTATATTACATTTTTATTTTTCTTAACAATTCCAGGATGTTATCGTCATAGAATTAATTTATTTGTACAATTGTTGTTGACAATATTGATGTTGTCAAAAATCTGAATCATTGATTTAAAAAGTAGTTTTGAAATAAATGAATATGATGTTGTCAAGTATGAATTGTCAACCAAGACGGTAAAATAATTTGTATAAGTAGCATGATTGCTTCAACAAAATAAGGAAAAAGTCTGGTGTACATCATCTTTGACATCACCGGAGTTCGCAAGATTTGATTGGTGAAAAACTATTTATATTTTTAAACTATCCATAGTGTAGTGCCACGTGACATATTATAAAAAATGATGTACATGTAGTATAATTGATAAAATAATATTACACGCAAGGGTTAAACTACTTGTCTGTACACTTTGATTGACACTTTATGTATCAAAGGTTTGACACAGTTGATTGAAAAACGTGTTGTCAAAATCAATATATCAAACTCTGTCAATTCACATAAATGTAAATCAATATGTCAATCTTTATGTATATGTAGCATGGTCATTACACACAAACTCAATTTTTTTCTTCTTATTTTTAAATCATAAATTCTCCATCAAAATACATTTTGGAGAAAAAATGGCGTTCAAACATGCTTATAATGTTAATTTAAATTTTACTTTTCAAAAAAAAAAAAAAGAGTACTCTGTCACCTGAAGTTTCGCCACGTCGCACAAGATATAATCTCTAAGTGAACTTGTCAAGAGGCTTAGGGTTTGTTCTCTTTACTATTTTCAAGCCGTTTTCTGTTTTCAATTTTTTAAAATAGTGAAAATGTGTTCTCTTTCTTATTTTTGAAAATGCGTTTTTGAAAACAAGTTAAAAATTTACAAAGAAAATTCAAAACTACAAATTTGTCGTTTTGAGTGTTTTTAAAATAATTTTTCAAAATACCAAAAAGAACACATTTTCAATAATTTCAAAATGGGCACTCAAAACACAAAACTCAAAATTAATTTAAAATTCAAAACACAAATTGAAATATAAAGAAAACAGTCCATAAAGCTTTCTTGATTAGAAAAAACACGAATATTTGTGTTTAGAAATAGTAAATTTCAATTATCTTTTATGCCGTATATTAGTACAGGATTAAGTAACTCTTCGAATAGAGTTATTTTGACGTTAAGCTTCTTGTGACGCGTTTAATCTGATAACTTCTTTAGTTCATTGACCTTCTCATTTTTTTCGACAGGTACGAAACTATGACCTAATTGCATCATTGGTCCACAAAACCTTGGATGATTTCCAATTTGGCCCATAAATTCCCACATAAAAGCATGGCGAAGAAATTTATTAGAAGAGTCAAAACCGTTATCATAAAGCCCTTCAAGAAACATCCGCGTAAAAAGCCCCCGCCGCCGCCGCCGCCGCCGCTATCTTCCCCCTCTCCACCGGAATCCCCCGCCTCCACCATGTCACCGCCACGACTAAAACCGTCCTCCCACCCTTTTCTCTTCCCGGATACTGAGTCCACGGTCCTGCCCGATCCTTCATTATTCTTCTCCCCCCACCTTCTCTCCAATCCTTTACCCACAAATTCATTTTTTCAAAACTTTGTGTTGAAAAATGGTGATCAACCTGAATATATACACCCATATTTAATCAAATCATCTCAGTCTTCTCTTACCCTTTGTTACCCATCTCAATTCAAGAATCCTGCTTTTTTATACCAGATATTTATTGCTGATCTTACCATTTCTGCACTGAACAATCCTAATTCGAATGCAACCCACATCATATCTGCATTCAATGATTTGAGTGTGACTTTGGATCTTCCATCTAGTAATCTTAGGTTCTTTCTTGTTAGGGGGAGTCCCTTTTTGACTTGTAATGTGTTGAGTCGCATTGCATTGTCAATTTCAACCATTCATGCCATTCTTGAATTGTCCCCAAATAGTTCTTCCACAAAGTACACTATTAAGCTTAATAACAATCAGACTTGGCTTCTTTATGCTTCTTCTCCGATATATTTGAGTCATGATGTTTCTACTATTACTTCTAGCGAGTTTTCGGGGATAATTAGAATTGCTGTATTGTCTGATCCAAAATTTGAAGCGCTTCTTGATCGTTTTAGTTCTTGTTATCCAATTAGTGGTGATGCTGTTTTCACTAAGCCTTTTAGTTTGGAGTATAAATGGGATACGAGAGGATGGGGGAATTTATTAATGCTTGCCAATCCTTTACATGTTCAGCTCCTCTCGAGTACTGACCGTTCGATTACCATCTTGGAGGATTTCAAGTACAATAGTATTGATGGTGAGCTGGTTGGTGTAGTTGGAGATTCTTGGGTTTTGAAAAGTGACCCTATTGCTGTTACTTGGCATTCAATTAGAGGGATTAAGGAGGAATCATACTCTGAGATAATTGAAGCACTCATTAAGGATGTTGAGGCCTTGAATTCAAGTGCAGTATCAACAACATCATCGTACTTTTATGGGAAACTGATCGCTAGAGCTGCACGGTTTGCATTGATTGCTGAAGAGTTGTGTTATATTGAAGTGATTCCTGCAATTAGGAAGTTCTTGAAGGATATGATTGAGCCCTGGATGGATGGAACTTTTGATGCTAATGGTTTTTTGTATGACTCAAAATGGGGTGGAATCGTGACTAAACAAGGATCTGCGGATTCGGGGGCAGATTTTGGATTTGGAATCTATAATGATCACCACTATCACCTTGGGTATTTTATCTATGGGATTGCTGTTCTTGCCAAGATCGATGCTGCATGGGGAAGGAAGTACAAGCCACAAGCTTATTCTCTTGTGGCCGACTTTATGAACTTGAGCACGCGAGCAAACTCAAATTATCCCCGTTTGAGGTGTTTTGACTTGTGGAAATTGCATTCTTGGGCAGGAGGGCTGACGGAGTTTGCAGATGGTCGAAATCAGGAGAGCACAAGTGAGGCCGTTAATGGATATTATTCAGCGGCTCTTATGGGATTGGCATATGGGGACAGCCACCTTGTTTCTATTGGATCTGCTTTATCTGCTATGGAAATTCATGCAGCACAAACTTGGTGGCACGTGAGAGAGGAGGACAATGTTTATGGAGAGGAATTTACCAAAGAGAACAGGGTGGTGGGTGTTTTATGGGCTAACAAAAGGGACAGTGGCCTTTGGTTTGCTCCGGCTGACTGGAGGGAGTGTAGGCTGGGAATTCAACTTCTGCCTATACTGCCCATAAGTGAAATTCTATTCTCTGATGTACATTTTGTGAGACAGCTCGTATCGTGGACCTTGCCGGCCCTGGCCCGGGAAGGAGTTGGAGAAGGTTGGAAGGGTTTCGTATATGCATTGCAAGGGATTTACGATAAAGAAGGTGCTTTAGATAATATCAGGAATTTAAAAGGATATGATGATGGGAACTCCCTCACAAATCTTTTGTGGTGGATTCATAGTCGAGACGATGAAAAAGAGAAACGAGAGGAACTTTGTTGGTTTCGTCACTATTATCACTGAACTCGTCTTAATAAGAGTGAATAAGAGGGATAAATATCAAACCAGCTTCACAAGTCAGAAATATCTCCATGTATCGGGTATCCCAACTTCCCAAGCATTTCTTCTTCATTGTATGCAATGTTTATTCGACTTCTTATGTTGGAATAATTCGAATTGAATTCTGAAATAATAGATGCCTGTAAATATGTACACTTATGTTGGATCTGCTTCACAACTGCTTTTCCCATTATATTGAAAAAAAATGGTAAGAAAGACAGGTGTATGATAGTTTCTTGATCAAATTGTTAAAACTTGCATATGGTTCCGACTTTTCAATTGATTAACAAACGTTGAATTTGTCAATGATTCTGGGATCAAAAGGAAGGTTAAAAGACAAAATGTATTAGGCTGCAACATTGGGATTCAGATTATTTAGATATGTTGCTAACTCTTTTCTGGTGCTGATCTCACCAATTTGACTATAAAGGATTGTCTTCCACAGCTCTTATATACCTGTATTTTCAACAAACACTTATTTGTTATCTTATTCCGTTAGTTTCAATCTTCGGTATTCTTCATTCGTCATGCTTTCAGTGCAAGAACTTATTGGTATCGATGGTAGCCTGATACTGATAAATTTTGCCCCAAACAAAGGTACAATAGCCTGTTGTAGAACTCCTGTGTCCCTCGCTGATCCTTCCCAATCTGCATCTGTAAATGTTTCAATAGCTCTCTTTGAATTCTTTCTAAAAAATAAACTAAGACCTAGATTCCCTTTTAAATATCTCAAAATTTGATAAACTGCTTCCATACGTTCTTCTAAGGGAGCATGCATAAATTGGCTTACTACACTAACAACAAAAGCAATATCAGGTCTAGTATGAGATAGGAAAATAAGTTTACCTACTAAACGTTGATATCTACCTTTATCAACTAGAGTACCTTCAAGACAATCTCCCAACCGATGATTTGGATTCATGGGAACATCAGAAGGCTTACTACCAAGCATACCTATTTCTCTAAAACATACTTCCGCTCAGAGACAGAGATACCATTCCTGTTTCTAGCAACTTCCATCCCAAGAAAATACTGCAAGGCAAGGCACCCAAATCTTTTATTTCAAATTTAGTTGCAAGAGCTTTCGGTAGCCTTTCCATTTCTTCATAGTTATCACCTGTTAGAACAATATCATCCACATAAACTATTAGAATGATAATCTTTCCTAGTACCTGTAGAACATAGTATGATCTAAATGGGCTTGTTTATATCCTTGTTCACGCAGAGCTTTCATGAATCTTCCAAACCAAGCTCGAGGAGATTTTTTTAGCCTGATTTTTCCTTCTTACATACTTGTGATTCTTAGCTTCATCAAGGAGGCAAAGTATACACTTCTTTAAGTCACTCTTGAGGAAAGCATTCTTGATGTCTAGTTGTTGAAGTTTCCAATCTAAATTAGCTGTTAGAGACAACAGAACCCTTACGCTATTTAATTTTGCAACCAGAGCAAAGGTGTCCTAGTCTTGGGGCTGAACAACGAACTATCAAACCCTCAAGTCGAACCGAAACCACTTTTTTTGAAATCGTTGGTATGGATCCACGTGATGTGTCAACGCTTTGGTTTTGAACCCAATTTAAGTTTCAATATTTGCAAACTGTTTCAAACTGTCAAACCATTTACAAAAAAATACGAAAATAAATTAATTTAAAATTCACCAAATCTAATTAAAACTAAACACATCACAATTAAAAAGATAAATCCATATTAGATATAACTCAATTAAATTCAATTTGTAAATAGACAATTATTCATCTAATTAATTAATTAAATGACTTAATAGTAGAAAACTCACTACATGCTCAACGATGTGCGGAATGCATCTATTGAAAATAGCAGAAAATGTCCATGTTTGAAACCATTTGTGCGAAATACAACCTTTTAGGTACGAAAAACTCTTGTACCGTCCAATTTCATTAGTTTAATTGTTAAAAAAAAAAAAGCCAAAATTAAAAATAAATAATTGCAATTGCACTCCCATTTTTTAATTTTTTTACAAATAATAACAAATATTTTATATATGCCACCCACAATCCCAAACATTTAAAATTTTATATTATGCCCCAACCCACTTCACCTTCTTCTCCATTTTAGGCAGAGAAATTAAGCTCTCGGCATCATATGCAGAATGTGATGAGTGAGAGAGAGAGAGAGAGAGAGAAGAAGAATTGAAACTATTGTTCAAGGAATCCACAATGAAATAGGCTACATTAGAACTTAAGAAGATTCGACGACTACCTGAGAGCCTTGTTCAGATTAAAAAGGAACTGGAGAATGAGATAAAATCAGCAAGAATCAAATGCTAATTTAGCCCAACAACAGAAAAGGAGTCAAGAATCAAATATCGAGCTCGTTTCTCTTCTTCAAGAACTCGAGGAAACCATAGAACAACAGACGTCGAAATAGAGAACCTTTCATCTCTAAAATTTGACTTTAAGGAGATAGAAAGTTCCATTGCAAAAAATTCCCGGGATAATAAGAATTTGCTGCTCCGGTTGCAACAACTTCAGGCATCAGAGAAGACATTGCAAGTCAATTTAGAATTGCTCGAGAAAATATTAAGAGACACTACCGCAAGTTCCAAAACCTAAATCAAAATCAATCAAAAAAATTGGCAATCAAAACAAAAAACTCAACAGTATATACAAAGTATTAAAGGTTTGGAACCGTGCCACTTGTATTAAAAAAATTGGGTATAATTTGTAAAAAAAAAAATTGGGAGTGCAATTACAATTATTCCTTTTAAATTTTGACAATTTTTATTGTTTTTAACAGTTAAACTAACGGAATTGGACGGTAAAGGAGTTTTCAACACTTAAAAGATTGTATTCCGCACAAAAAATTTCAAATATAAACCTTTTTTGTTATTTTCAATAGGTAGTGGGTATTTCGCATATCATCAAGTATGTACGAGATTTTCTACTATTAAGCTTAATTAAATCATACCCAAATATCCATAAGTCAATAGTCGTGAATGCAAAATCCACAAATTGGATTAAATTTTGAACAACTGTTGTTGAACCATATCCATGAACCACTTAGTAAACATGAGTAGATATTAAATTTAGATTTTAATTCAAACTCGCACACTTCTTTTCCTTCTACTAATAATATTCTCGAATTTTGGCTAAATTTTCAGATCAATTTATCTAATTTCTCTTACTTTTTGGTAATTATTTGTTATATTTGATTGATAGTTGTGTTGTGTTCTAGTTTGTGTCGGGGTCCTTAAATTTTTGCACTTTTCTTAAAAAATTATTTATTCGGGACCTTTTTTGCACTTTTTTTTTTTAAAAAAAATTTAGACTATTATTGTAATTATTTTTTTTAAATTTCGTTTTCCTTTTGTTTTTGTTTTATATAAATAGAAAGATATATTAAGTTTTCTAATTTAAAAAAGAATATGTCCATAAGTTCAGACGTTGTTTGATCTCCATTTTTTTCAAAATATATTTTTCTCTATTTTCTTTTTAACCACACATTATTCAATAAAATAATATTACACGCAACTCAAATAATTTTTCTTCATTTTTAACCACACATTCTCCATCAATTTACCATTCCAAAATACATTCTACCTTAAAAAAAAGGAAAATTGCAGCCGCAGTTCCAAATCTTTTTTTTTTTTTGCAGACTTTACCTCAACCTTCACTTTGTATCACTATAGGTCCCAAACCTTTGAGAAATTCGCAACGAAAGTCCATTTGGACAAAAATCGTCCAAATCACCGTTAGTCGACCTGGAAAATTAAAAAATGGAATATTTTGACTATTTTAAGGAAGGATATTTCCGTCTATACAGTAATTTTCCTTTAAAAACAATAAATAAAAGAAAAAAAATACCTGGTCAAGTAAAATGCTCGATCTACATATCGAACAAAGAGCTTGAGCTTGTTGGCCAAAAACATGGTCAAAATGCTCGAGCTACGTATCGAACAAAGAGCTCGAACTTGTTGGCCAAAACACTAGTAAAGAAAAACGCTCGAGTTACAAATGAACTAAGTGCTCGAGGTTGTTGGCCAAAAAACTGGTCAAAATGCTCGAGCTACGTATCGAACAAAGAGCTCGAGCTTGTTGGCCAAAAAACTGGTCAAGTAAAATGTTTGAACTACGTATCGAACAAGAGCTCGAGCTTATTGGCGAAAAACTTGTTTAAGTAAAACGCCCGAGCTACACATTGAACAAAGAGCTCGAGCTTGTTGGCCAAAAAACTGGTCATGTAAACGCCCGAGCTACACATTGAACAAAGAGCTCGAGTTTGTTGTCCAAAAAATTGCTCAAGAAAAACGCTTGAGCTATACATGGAACAAAGAAACATGGAACAAAGAGCTCGAGCTTGTTGGCCAAAACACTGGTCAAGAAAAACGCTTGGGCTATACATGGAACAAAAAGCTCAAGCTTATTGGCCAAAACATTGGTCAAGAAATATGCTCGACCTACACATGGAACAAAGAGCTCAAGCTTGTTGGCCATAACACTGGTCAAGAAAAACGCTCGAGCTACACATAGAGCAGAGAGCTCGAGCTTGTTGGCCAAAATACTGGTCAAGAAAAACGCTTGAGCCATACATAGAACAAATAGCTCGAGCTTATTGGCCAAAAAATTGGTCAAGAAACATGTTCGAGCTACACATAGAACAAAGAGCTCGAGCTTGTTGGCCATAACACTAGTTAAGAAAAATGCTCGAGCTACACATGGAACAAAGAGCTCGAGCTTGTTGGCCAAAACAGTGATCAAGAAAAATGCTCGAGTTACACATGGAATAAAGAGCTCGAGCTTGTTGGCCAAAAAACTTGTCAAGTAAAATACTCGAGCTACGTATCGAACAAAGAGCTCAAGCTTGTTGGCCAAAAAACTGGTCAAAATGCTCGAGCTATATATCGAACAAAGAGCTCGAGCTTGTTAGCCAAAAAATTGGTCAAGTAAAATGTTCGAGCTACGTATTGAACAAAAACTAGAGCTTATTGGCCAAAAACCTGGTTAAGTAAAATACTCGAGCTACACATTGAACAAAGAGCTCGAGTTTGTTGGCCAAAAACCTGGTCAAGTAAAACCCTCGAGCTACACATTGAACAAAGAGATAAGTTCGATCTCGGGGTATTGCACCTCATTGCATCTTACCTCATAGCTCGAGCACGTAACTTTTAGTACGACCTAGATGTACAGGGAGCCTATGATATGTAGTAATACCGTAAGCCTGAGCTCAAGCTCATTGCTCGAACTCAGCCCACATCAATTACGCTAGGTCCAAACTCGGGCTTAGGTTTGAGGCTGGGCTTATCACATAGGTTGGGCTTGTAGCACTTTTGTCCGGTCTCCTTGACCTTATCTTATGTTTCCTAGAAATGCTAATTCTATTCTGACTACAACTCCCCACTTTTCCTATTTGAATACAAACTTCCAACCTATTACAAATTTGATTCTAACTCAAACTATACACTTCTAATATAACACAAACACCTTGTTGTATAATAAAGATAAGGATTACATGAAGTTAAATCATTTTAGGATTCCATCTCCAACATCTATAAATACATGACAAATCCTCATTATTCATGTATGTTTTACATAATATTCCAGCATACAGTCTTTTGCACAATTTCTTTTTCTGACTTAAGCATCGGACGGGCGACGATGACACACTTTGACGCCTTTGTTTCAGGTATTGAAGATCAGATCGTGCGGAGTTCAATCATTCAGTTTGAGTTCATTCAGATACAAGTTTTTGGTAGCATCATTATCCTATATGTGAGGAAGAGAGATTGTGAAATGGGTTTGTGGAAAATCAACGTCTTCAATGCTAAAATCAACCGTCTGTGTAAAGGTGTGTGAATGATCGAGAGATATGGCGGCTGTGGTGGTGGTTTGGGGGTAGGAGGAAGATGGGTAGTTGAGAGAGAGGTTTATTTTATTTTTTTTCAATTTTTCAATTATTTATTCATGACTCTTTTGCACTTTTTTGAAAATTTAGGACTATTATTTTGATTAATTTTTTTCCTCCGTTTCCTTTTATTTTATTTTATTTTATTTAAAAAGAATGATATATACTCCATTTCATAAGATTTTATTTAAAAACAAATGGATGAATCGCACCTCAAAGATCATACAGTGAGTTTTCAACCAATTTGAAAAACTAAGGTCCTGTTTGATTGCTCTTTTTTTTCCATGAAATATGGAAATTAAAATTCATTTCCACCTTTTTGCATATTTGATTGACTAAATTTTCTATGGAATTGATTTTTCACATTTTCTTGATTTTTGAGGAAAAGTTTTTCCCATGGATTTGGTGGGAAAATATTTTCTAGATAATTTTTATTTATTTATTATTATTTTTACGATGGAA
>CAIGRB010014435.1:60516-76066 GCA_903798255.1 Fraxinus quadrangulata
CATTCATTAAAGTAAGATAATAATATATTTTTTAATTTTTTAAAGTTAAATTATTCAAATATATTTGGTAAACTGAAACTTTTATTATTTGTCATAATTTTTTATATAATCTTAATTGCTATTTTCTATTAGAACTAATGAAATGTCGTGAAATTTTTCATTTAAAGTATTGTATTCTAAAAATTTAAAATTAAAAAAAAAAAATAAACGGGGCGGGGCGGGGCGAACAATACCCGTCCTAGCCCCGAACCCGCCCCGTGACAAAATTCTCCTCCCAAATACTCGATTAAGCGAGTTATTCCTGTCTCGTTGGGGGGCGATGCCCCGTGGGTATCGGGTTTGTCGAATTTTTTTGCCATCCCTATTTATTACAATTGGAGATAGAATTTATTGTCAAGAAAAATTGAAAAAAAAAAAAAAAACAAAAACAATTGCCTCGAAAAGTTTTTTCCCATCAAACTCATGGGAAAATATTTTCCTCAAAAACTAAGAAAATGTGGAAAACCAATTCCATGAAAAAATTTGTCAATCAAACATATAAAAAGGTGAAAATGAAATTTAATTTCCATCTTATATGTAATTCATTGCCCAATCAAACAGGGCTTAAGAGAATATAGGACAATATGTCCATACCTTGAGAAAACTGCGCTTATAAGCTTCATTTTAATTATATAAACACTCAGTTCAATGAATTAACAAATTTCTAATGACGCAATACTCGAATAATTATAGAAAAATGCTAAGAATAAAGATATTTGTACAAAATATTGAATTGTTTACCTCCTCTCACATGCACGCAGGCCCCGTGTGAATAAAAAAAAAATTCAAGATGTGATCCCCACCTTCCTATTGTGAGTAGTCGGTAAGGAATAAGATTAAAAAAATTCGTTACATGTAACATTACTCAAATGCCATATGTTCATTTTGTTTTATATTATGCTTAACATCCTCTTATGTGGCACAATCTAGATAGTAGTGTAAAAAAGTGTAGGAGAAATCACAAGAGATGATTGTGTCCATGTGGAAAAATATACAATAATGTAAATCATAATGTACTTATAACATGATTGATAAATATATACTCTTTCTTTTAAGCAATCGAATTCCAAGTCTTACAATAGCATCAAGAGTAGGGCTGGACAAAAATCAATTTGAACCAATCAAATCGATCAACCGATTGGTTTGGATTGGTTTTTTAGTCAATTGGGTTGGATTCAGATTAGGAAATCAAATTTTAAGTTGGGTTGGATTTCGGGTTATCTTTTGAAACCCAATCCAATCAAACCCAATAAACTAAAAAAATATTAAAAAGAAAATTAGTATTTAAAACCAAAAATAAAAAACTTAATGATAAAAATTCTCATCTATTTCACATCTCTTCTGCCTCTCATTGATGCTCGTGCCTCGACTTCTCGACTCGATTTTTTTACATGATTTTTGTCTAAACACTTTGATTGAGTGAGAAAATCTACATTTTTAGTATTTAGGTTGAATTCATTTTATTCAATATTTTATAATAGACAGATATTCAACATGTATTTAAATTGATTTAATATTTATCTAATTTGATCATGGTATAATTTATTTAAAATGTTTTACAATATTTTTAATTTATATTGTTCTATTAAAATGGAACTTAACCTCCACAGACCATTGATCCAACTTCAATCGACTTAAGACCTTTCAAATCTCCACTTTTAATGTAACTGAAATTGATTCAAATTGAAATAATATCAAACAGTAAAAAAATTGTTCAAATTCAACGAAAAACAAATCACAACCATTGGGCCCATGAAAAAAATGTCCAAAAAAAGATTAATTGGATTCAACTTGAATTGGACTCAAGTCCCAACCAAATAACTCAACCCAAACCAACCCGAGTTTGGTCTATTTGGATTGGGTTGAATTTCAACCGTGAATGAATTGATTTCGATTTGAATTATTGTCAAACTGAACATGTTGGATTGAATTTGGGTTGGACTCCCTAATCAAGAATGGTTAAAATCTTTATAAAAATTAATTCTCTAATGGGTCCTAACATGTCAAGTTTATCAACTCTTTATTTGCCTCAATATTATTATGCTTCCTCAAATTTCACAAAGACAAACGATTCAAATCTTCCCCTTAGAAAAGTACGCAGCCATTGCCACAAGAGGGTTAAAATAGTTAGTCACAACCCAAAATACATCTTAAAAACTGCTCCGAGAGGCGGAATATTCGCACTCTTCAGATTCAGGTGAAAAATTGTAAGCCAAAACAGAAAGTACATTGCTGAAACACAAAACCTTATTCCCAAAGAAGATCAAATGAAAATTAAATAATGTTATGTCCATGCACGGGCCACAAAATTTGCTTCCTAGTCTCTGGAAGCCAGAATTAGCACGATTTTTGCATTTCGTCTCTATATCCATAAATGTTCTCTCTGGTATTCTCGAACGATAACTGGAACACTTGTTGGTGGGATCTTGACACATCACAGAAAACGTAGTGAATGAATATTCAAATGGAAATAGTGATGATGAGCTACTACCAAATTCAGATGAGAAAGATATACACACGCATCCAAAAATCAAAGAGAAAGATAGCTGCATTTGAGAGTGGGCAGCAACAAAATCCACCCATTCCAACAGTCACTGCCACTCATTATTTATCTAACAATCGTTATGCCCAAATGACACCAATACGATAAGGAGCAGCGGTGACTTTTGGAAATTAGACTTCTGGAAAAGTACTTCTTTGAACTAAAAATCCCAAAAACTTCTTAAAAAGATCAAACATGTTTTGCGAAAAAAGTCGCTAAAAACTAACTTTCAAGCTTATTAGCCAAAAATGTGCAAATTCATGAAATTGTCATGATTACTCACCATCATTATTTACTTAACAACCTTAATGTGCACACAACATTAACTCCAAGGTAAACTTATCAGTGAATAAACTACAATCCAACTTACCATGCCATAGTCAGTGATGATCATGGAAACATAATCTGAAGGAGTTGCATCATAACTGGCACCATGAAATTTCAAGAAAGTGAGCAGGAGAAAGACAGAATCAAGAGTTGTCAACTGTCAATCATAGAATCACACTTACATCAAATTCAAGAGTTGGAGATTATCACTATTGGTCCAACCCTCCAAATAATTGATCTCAGTTCTCCCAGAAACCCTTGCAATAGCATCAGGGTCACCTGCACATTGCAACCTTCATAAACTACTATGTCGCTATTGTTAATGCGGACAATTGAAGAATCTAACTAGAAATTCATACCAAGTTCATTAGAGCATATTGAATCGAGTTGAACCCTCTCGTGAAACTTGTATGCTTCACAACAAATCAAGACAGGAATACGAAACTGATGGGCAACCATAGCAATGCTTGCAGTTCCAACTCTTGAATAAACAGTTCCATTCGACAGCACCGATGAAGCAGCCAACAATACTCTAGTCACTTCATGCATGACATAAGAAACAGCATTTATATGAGTGTATGTACAACTTATACCCTGCCCCACCAGCCTACGAAGCAATGCCCGTCCTTCAAGCTTTGGGCGTGAATCCACTATCACAACTCGAAATTGTTTGCCAAGTTCGTGCGCATGCAATAATATCATTTCCACAGCAGATGATGATCCATAAGTTAGAAGAACATCACCATGTCTAATTTTTGTTACAGCGTGCTTCACTATTACCTTATCTGCCAGAATTATCTTCTCATTTATAAAATGATCAATATCTGAGAGAATACTGGCTTTTGCCTCTGATTCAGATAGATTTAAAGCTAACTTGTTAATCCGAGTTTTAAGAAACCTAATTGCATTCCCCATGCTGATCGAAAGGGGTCTGCATTCAATCAGAAATGAGACATAACCATTTATCTTTGTGGTCAAGTCCCTGACAAGGGACTTCTCTGGTGGTGTTGAGTAGTCTCTAATTGACTCTTGGAATGCTTGAAGCATAGCAATACAGCGGGCATTGCCACCAGAGATATCCCCACCTAGATATCTTACCCCAACCTGACAACAGATATGTATTCACAATAACGATAAATCACATAAACGGTATGCTAATTTTGTTTATTTTTTAATTTTTTTTGTCAGAGAAGCCTACAACCCCATGAACAGCATGAGTACGATAAAATTTGTCACAAGAAAAGATCTAATGTTGATGATTCTTACTACTTTACGTTACAGATCCAACATTAAGATATGATATCAAAAGAGTAGAAAAATAGTCTCTCAAGAGCTACCTTGTAAACAGCAGGATGAATAGGATCAAGTTGGAAGAACCTTGATTCAAGGTCAGGAAGCCTTGTTCCATGTTCATACTGAGGAAGATGCCTAAATAGTTCAACTCTGCTCCTGGCTTCAGTTTGTTTCATGACAGATCGCTTTTTTGCCTTCTCAACTCGGTTCTCATCGTCAAACTGCATCCGCGGATGAGGGACATCTTTCTTCCTATCTTTATCTGGTTGACGATCGCCATCTCTTTTCTCAGAAGCTGCAACAGAAGAGCTGTCTTTCTTTGACGGAGGCACCTTTGGAACCTTTCCTGGGTTGGCATTTACTGTATTGACCCCAGAAGCAGCAGCCTGTGTCTTACTTCCTTCAGCTAGATAAATGCAACATTCAGGAGAGAAACAGACTATAAAGTACATTTTACAAAATGTGGAACAAATAAGCAATTCTAAGAAAATGAAAACTCGCCTATACATTGCAATAGATGCCTTGACATAGCATATTAAAATTAGTTATGAAAAATAAAACAAGAAAAAAGAAGATCGACAAATAAAGATTTTTGCACCTTAGGTGCCTGAGGTTGAGAACCAAGAGCAATGGAGGCCTTGAGCTAACATTTTGCAATTATGTATCACATAACAAGAAGAAAGAAAGAAAAACAACAGGGAGATGACTTTGCTTCTAAAATCCCCAAATTGCATAGCAAATCACAAATTTCATAAATTTATCTAAGCGTAAAGTGACTTGCAGTTTTCCTTCAAATAATTGTTTGAAGAACATAAACCACTTGCAGGGTTAGAGAATACAGTCATGGCAGAAGAGAAGCAGAACAATGTTTTCAAATGTATGAAGAGTCAAGAAAATTTAAACCCATAAAAGAGGTCAAAATTGGTCTATATAATTGCTACCAAAAAAGAAAGAAAATTTCCAGCAACAACAAACATCCCAAAAACTATAAGCAATCTGCTATATAAAGACCTAGTATTACCCTATCACTTGATCCTCTGAACAGAAATGACTCCTAGTCCTGATAGATGAGCAATATTAAACCCCATCATTAGCTTCTCGGTTTTCAGAAAGATTCATGAACAGAAACCTTGCCGAACTATGATAGATTTTTAATATTATTCAGATTTTAATCAGCATTACTTTATATAACTTAGATCCTTGCAAAACTATGATTTTAAAACAAAGATTCCAAGAATGACAAGCTCTTCACTAGAAATTAGCAAATAAAATACGCTTGAGTGGCGATGAATTATATCTAAAATGTAATAATCTCCTATAGTAATATAAATCACTCTTTTTCCCCATCACATTGACAAAAAAACTCGACCTTTTTTTAAGTAAACCATTTGTGGTATCCGTCATGACTATTAATTGTGCATGCCATTTAGACATTATAGCCTTCAAATTGTAAACTAGCACACTAACAACAAAAAACCGACAAGGACAGAATTAAGGCTGGTGACTCTGGACAACTAACTATAAGCTAGAATCCATCTCAAATCAAGTCCCAAAATAAACACAAATTAACACTTGTATAAATTCCAAAAATGGAAAAGCAAGTAAAAGGTATTCACATTTAGCAGCAGCTTTTGCAGCTCGTTGAGCCTCTTGAAGAGCCCGCCTCTCAGCTTTTGTCATCTTCTCCTTCAATGGCTTTGAATCCCCTGCCTGTTGCTCCATCTGCACTTCCCCCATTGCCAATCTTTCTTTTTCTGAAGCTAAGCATTTACATGAACAAAAACCCAAAATAAAATCAAATCAAAAGGGAAGGAAAGAAAACTAACCTGTAACAGCTTTAGGCGTTCTAACAGTCGAAACCGTAGTCAAACCACTAGCCGGTACATTGTTCTGCGTCACCATACCAATTCCCCCTGTAGGTAAAGAACTGGCAAACTTAGCCGAATTCCCCTTTCGGCTCCGCCCAGGCGAGAAGTCAGCCGTCGCAGTAGGCGAAATGAACTCTGACGGATTGTAACTACCAACAGGAACAGACGAGTCTGATGCTCTGCGGGCGCCGCGGAGAGGGGAAACAGGTGCCGGCGGAAAGTGGCTTGACATATCCGACGAAAGGTTACGCGGCGGTGGGATCATGACAGGGGACAGGGAATTCCCAGAGGGGGAAATTTGGGAGACCGGTGGGGAGGATGAGGTGGGATCTGGTGGACCCGACTGGGAGCGGTCGGGTGGGGCAAAGAATCCGACTTGCCGGACCTTGGGGTCACTGACGGTGCGAGGCACACGGCGAGGTTCCATTTTGTAATCTAGGTTTCAGAGAGTAACGAGAATGGATTTTGTGCTTTAATGGAATCTCTATCTAGCTAGGATTTGGAATTTGAAGATAGGAAAGAATCAGGTATAAATGGTGGTGGTGTTACAGTACGAAGAGTTTCAGGGCAAGGAAATAGGCCGCCGCGTCCGCTATAGCGGTGGCGAGTTACGTTTGCATATTAGCATGGGTAAAACCGTTTCAGTTAATGTGATATTTCTTTCGTGTTTCATTTGTAAATGAAAGATTCGATGATTTTTGGATTGATGAATTTATGAAATTGGTTGCTTGGATTTATATACGACCGATGTTTTGCTTGAATTTATGAAATTGATTGACAACTCCCAATTATTTCATTTTTAACTAACAATAATCATCTTCGATCCCTGACCATGTACATAATCTGTTTGTTGAATGTGTTCCCCAAACTTACGTTGTCTTTCCCTAATGTTGTGATTTTAATTTGTTGCGAAGTCAATATTATTTTTCTTACTTTTCATTCAAATATTCATATTTGTTTACTGTAAATTATGTGCTCTTTAACATCCACACTTTTCATAGCACTAATTTTATTGCTACTACATTTTGATGTGAGTGTAACATTGCTATTTCATGTGTCACTGCCTAACAATATATATTCTAAGTATAATTCCTTTTCAATACAAGATTGGTTTGAAAATGGATTAGAACCGGTTGAAACACAGAGCGACAGAGCGGCTAATGAACGAGTTAGTGCACAGTTATTACGATCAAGATGAATGCGAAGACTTCAACAGCCACATCCATTCTTAACTAACAAAATTTTCAATTGAATAAAAAAAAGGTTCCCAGGTGAGGTCGTAAACAATGGAATCCAACCAAAGTTCCAACTTCACTCGAAAGTTCGATATTATTTGTCAAAAACAGAGCCAAGATCATCTTGGATATCTCATGTAAATTGCTGGATATATGCATACAAGAAAATTGAAATGGGGAATGAATTGCACGTCCTAAATTCACCAATAGTGTAATGGTCCATGGGATAAAGAACACACATTTATATCACAATGCAAGCACGTCAAGCCTAGTAAATCATAGACCACTCTCATGCGTACTTCATCATCCTCAAGAATACCCATTTAAGATCTTTTCTCCTTGCATATTTGAGCTCATCCCTGAATAAAAATTATATTTAACAATATTATTCAATGCAAATCTTCCAACACAGACAATAACAAATTACAATGTATGATTTGAACATTCACCAACTTCTTAAAATTCCAAAAACTCCAAAAATGTAAATGCATAACAATCACTAACAGTGCATCCGTTAGTTTTCTTTTTTGTACATTAACAATCAGATAATAAGACGCGGTAATTGATGCAGTCCAAAGACATAATTCATCGGACTTCGGGCTCTGTTGTTGTCTTCGGACTTCGTCTGTGGACCATGTGGACTTTGCTCTTGTCTTCGGACTTCATCTTGTTCCTGCCCTTACCGTTATGAAGTTCGAAGAAGTCGCCTCATCTATGTCTACTAATTCAGTCTCCGTTTCAGTGAATGTTGACTTCCTCGGTTGGTCATACATTCGATCCCATCGGTCATACAAGGTGTCTCCTTCAAATGCCAAGTCGTTCTCAGAGTTTATGAAGTTCAAATCGTCCTCGTAATCTGTCATAAAATGAAAGTACTACAGAGTTTAATCAGTAGTGGCACACCATATAAAGGTTATGAAGTGAAAATATATACACTAGAGTGGACATATAATGATCATACTGGATGTAGACTTGCTGAATTCTCAGAAGAAAAATAATATCGACTTCGCAACTAATTAAAATCACAACATCAAGGGAAGGCAGCATAAGTTTGGGAAACACATTCAACAAACAGATTATGTGCTTGGTTAGGGATTGAAGATGATTATTGTTAGTAAAAATGAAAATATTGGAAGTCCTCAATCAATTTCATAAATTCAGGCAAAACACCAATTGCATAAAATCCAGGCAACTAATTTAATAATCATCAAATCTTTCATTTATAAATGAAACACCAGTTTCATATGAAAAAGAAATACAATAATCAAAACCAATTCAAACTAAAACTCATCTTTTATCACCGTAAACAAATCAAGAAATCCAAAAAAATGGAAAATGAAAGTGATAATAGATAGCATTAATAATTATTTCAAGTGACCAATTGAGATTGGGACAACCCAGGGATACGCCCCGCGACAACCGTGTATGATCATCCACCCGGTGAGGCCGTCGACCCCCATAGGTCCGCCTACCGCCAACCCTCGTGAGGCTCTATACTTTTCCCTAGGTCACCTACCATCGTGAGGCCAACACTACTCCCAAACATACACATGACAATGAAATGGGCGAAAACCACCCTCCCCAGAGAACGTGGGCATCCCCAACTGTCGAATAAGTAGGGATCACCACTCCAGAACGTGGGGGAAGTGGAGAATGCATACATGGGACACGTGGCACGACTAATCAGAAGACGGGGTCATATCACCAAGCGCCTATAAATACCCCAAGGTAAAAAAAATGTAGCTTCTTGAAACCCGAACATTTGAACTCTCAATATACTATTCTCTTATTCCCTTTAAGCATCAACTGATTCTCACACCGGAGGTACAATAGGGGAGAAAGCACCGACCTCATTCAGCAGGTAACATTCGTTGATCGGAATAGTCGGAACACCCCACACGTCATCATTGCCGTCGAAGTAAATTGTTATTATTTCAGAAAGAAAGCTCACCCCAGGAAGTTCGAAATATGTTAAAATAGTATCACAAATTCATTTTACCCTATGAACTCTTCATACGGAAAAAAAATGGTTTGGGAATTAACTTGTCCCTCCATGTGCACGACTTCAATAATCCAAGATTTTGTGATCCTCAATTGATCGGTGCCACTTCAATTTGGGGCTTAGGGTTTGGAAAATTTGGGAATTTTTCTTTTGGTTGGGTGATTTTGTGTGGATTTGGAAAGTACGTTTTGGTAAGAAAGGGAGAGGCGTGTTTGGTAGTCCATGATTTTGATGAGGTGTTGTCCACGTTGGTATCTCATTTAAATTTTGGATGGAATTAGTTGTCACGTATGATTTTCTTCATCTACGTAGACGAAAATTCAAACGGAAAACATCTAGTAAGCGATGAAGCACAAAAACTTAAAGTTGAATGGCCAATGGAAAGCATTGTAAAGTTCGGTAAGAAAGTCGTAACATATGTCAAAGTTTAGTGGGTGTTGAAACATTTAACTCGTGAAATGGGACTTGAGTATGCTGCCCCCAATAAAATAAAGAAAATAAATGTCAAATAATTAGAGTATCTCAAAGAGATCTTATATATAGAGAAATGCTAAATGAACACCGAATTGACACTCCGGTGTGCACTCCCCTCACAAGAAGGGGGCACACGGTGATTAAAATAATTTTGGGCCCCCCTCTTGTGAGGGGGGCGCCGGTGTATGTGTAGCAAATCTCTTTTATATAAGACATAAGATTTTCTTTATTTTAAATATGTCCTTGCTAGATCCCTATTTTTTTTCTTTTCAAAATATAATTTTTCTCTTCTTTTCGATCACACATTATTCAATAAAATAATATTATACGCAAATTTAAAATTTATTTAGTCTTTTTATTTCGAATATCTTAGTATTGTATAAAAGAGATTAATAATTTTAAATATGTATACAAAAGAGACGCCATGATTGACATTTGGAATATTTTCTTTTATATAAGAAATCAAATTGATCAAAATAGAAAGCGATATCTAATAGGAAAGGGATCAATTCTCATTGATTTTATTTTCACACACAACTTCAACTCCTCTAGAGATAAAGAAGAAAGTGACCGACGAAACGATAAATAGAAGAGCAAAGATTCTCAATTCAATCGTTGACTCAATTTTCAAATTAGTAAAACGTGCCTTTTGTTTTTCTTAGTTAGGTTTGATGTACGTAAAAAGTCCAAATATGTGTCGCAAGGGTAAACATGGGATATGAAATAAATTGGGACGTGAGTTGGTATCCCTAAGAAAACAAAGACATGGAGAATAAAAATAAACGGTGACTTAGAGGTTTGTTTCTCTTTAATTATTGGTAAGAATTTTAGTTGGAGTCGTCTACCGCCCTCCCAAGTGTTTCACATGCGATATCCTTGGAGAAGATGATCAAATTAACCATGACGAACAGCTATAATTACTTAGTGCTTGTTTGTCTCCCATTTTGGGAGAAGAAAAAGAGTTTTAAATAGTATTTTTTTTAAGAATGTGTGGTTGAACAGTAAAGTAATTTTATTGGTTTGTGTGTAGAATATTTTATTAAGTGAATACGTGGTAGAGATTGTTTACTATGGCAAACAATATTTGATAAAATGGATGACAAACAGGGACTTAATTTTTTGAGGACATACGAAAGAGGCACTATGATTGAATGATTGATGGGGCTCACTGATCACATCGAAGGGCCGTTAAATTTACGAGAGAAGGGAGACTCTCAAATCGGAGTATTCTATGAAAGGGATCGAGAAGCAATCAATATTACAAGGTCCAAACTTATCTTACAAGCCAAAGCCTGAAAATGATTAGTAACGACTGCGGCGATTACTCTGCAATTTTGTTTTTTTTTTCCCCTTAATAGAAAGGCAATTCTAATTCACAAGACAAGTTGCAAAATTAAATTGGAAAAGTCAAATATTAATATCAATCATACGTTTATAATTACTATTGATTTGGTCTTAAAGATGATAATGTTATAAACTAGAGAGAAAAGATAAAAAAATAAAGAAGTATATAAACTTGTGTGTATTATATTTATAGAGAAAAATTAGTAATACAATGGTAATAATTTCTATAGTTATAGGAGTACAATTGTCATTTACTAATAAACATACCATTTACCCACTTGAATGGCATATTATAAAATATCTACCTTGTTAAAACTTGGTCAAGAAAATTCAGTGGGACAAAATTTGATGGAAAGAAAAAGAGTACAGTTGCTTCCTTGATTTCAATTCTCGTATCGATTGTTCCTTATCAAGTACGTTAATGTTTTCAATATTGTAATTTTTGGTTAAGTATGTCTTATGTTATCTTATATAGTTTTCATATAACACATTCATATGATATATTTAACAACCTTTTATGACTCTAGTAACATGGTTATTTGAAAAATAACTTTGTTGATCTCTTCGAGAGTCTCATATATATATATATATATATATATTGAAATATTATTTTGAGAGTAAATGTCTTTTAATTTATGGATATTTATTGTATAAAAAATATGCCTCGTTAGAAAAATCACATGGAAAAAATATTACTGAAGGAAAAAGAATATATTTATTCTTTTAAGTACAGCACAAAAGTTGTTTCAATAAAAACCTTGTCAAAAAAATCTAATGGAATCTTGATCAAGAGAAAAAAGTGCAAAGCATATTTACTCCCCCTCTTGATAATATTACTTGAATTATATGCTTCAAGCATATTAAATCTTTCGATGTAACTTCAATAGCCATGTCAGATGGGTTGACTATAATCAAATTTAGTATATGCATATCAAGTTCCATCCATTATTAAGACTAATAAAATAGAGACTTATGATCATATCCACCACATGATAATTTATTTATTGAATTATTCTACTTATATATTAAGAGTTATATCAAGAGTTACATAATTTACATGTTGCATCCTGTCATTAGTAGGAGGCAATCGTTTTTTTTTTTTTTTTGTTTCCTCCAACCAATGATATAGCGCCATATGCAAATTATGTAACCATTGATGTACACGTAACAAAGTCCTAATTTATTTATACAAGTCTTTGCAAAATTTATTATGTAAAGAGTCATACATTTTATATTGCGATTTTACTCTTTTTTTCTTTTGTATAAGTGTACATCTTTTTATTTTCATATTGCAAGCCCAGAAACTTTAAATTTCTCTAGTAAATTCAAGTTAAAATTTCATCCTTTTTATTTTATCAATCATTACTTCAATCGATATATTTTGGTTCCTCGCTATATGATGTAGCACATCATGGGTATTAATTGATTCAAATAATTTTGCAATATTCTTCTAGAATATTTAAATGTTTGAATCTTATTTCGTTCCAGAAGAACAATAATATCATGCTTTTTAAGAGTAATAACATATTCTTGTTTAAAGTAATAAATTATGTAAGTATTTATATTTTAGGAGTAAAAACATAATTTATATCAGATTTTATATTATTATGTTTTTCGAGAGCAAGTAAAATCTAACTAGAATATTAATGAGAATTATAATGTTCTGTTTCAAAAACACATTATATTTTACTATTAGTTCTTCAAGTGCAATATATCAATATTTTTGTGAAATATTGAAAATCAAAATTTGTGCTCTTCAAGAGTAAGTGATATTTATCTAGAACATTAGTTATAATGTATTGTACTATTTTAAGTACATTTATATTTTATAATAGACTGACATAAAAGTACTAAAATCATAAATTATATTACAGGTTAATAAAAATAAGAATGGGAGGATAAATAAGAACAATAAAAAAAAAGGTGATGTTGACTAATGATTAATGAATTCGTACAATGGACAAGTAAAGAATAGTCACAATAACTGTGTAAATGCACAAAGTACATCATTGTTTATGTGAATCATTATTTAGCACACCATGAAGAGTTGTTAATTCCTTCGAGCATACACATGTAAATACGTATGTAGTCATGCAGAGAATAAACAGTGAAAATTAATTAGTACCCGTACAATTAAAAAAAAATTGTTTTTTTTTTTTTACGTAGGAACTCGCAGTCGCTACCCACCAACGAAGCCCTAACCATCCCAAAGGGACGAATGCTCGACTACTGTGAGTGCGCACTAAGTAAATCTCGCTTAATGTGCAGTAGTATGCAAACCATACAGAAGAGGTAAACAACACTACTCAATCGACGAATTCGATCGAGAAAGTGTTGACAGAGGATTAAAAAAATTATTAATGCTATGCATACAAGCTTATGCATGAATTGAGGCAGTGGAAAGTAATCATTATGAATAATTATTCTCTTCGGCTTGTAACGGTGGAAAAATAATTCCCTTTAAGGCTACTTATTATAGAATTGAGTGCGCCAATGATGATTATATTCACTTGTCACCAAATTAATTTTGTAATTACACTTACAAAAAATTTACTACCTTTATTAGAATTTCAAAAATTAAGTCTTCGTGTTGATAACAAATTATAAACTAAAGAATGTACGCCTCATCACTTCGCTAGCCTAATTTTGACACATAAGAATAATGTCAACAACAATGTTAAGGATAATGTACATATAACTCAATTCTAAATATGCATACTTTGATATCCATTCTAATTTGAATGTCCCATCACAGTGAAGAACCAAAATAGTTGTGATCGAAAAACAAGCTTAGTTTTTGCAATTGAAGAATGTAGAAGTTAAATTCTTCAATCATGCTATTTGTACAATTTAGTTGACAACATGTGAATTAACATGCATCATATACATTCATTTGAAAAATACTTTTTAAATCAATAACTAGAATATTTCCAACACATATATTGTTATCAAGTTGTACAACCAGCTTAATTCTAAATTCCTTATCAAAAGTATCTCAATTCTTCAGATGAAGCTAGGGTAAACGGGTTCTTCCTTCTGACATTCCCAGACGCACTTCCATTCGCGATGAATGTGAGCCGACAGAATGATTCAAAATACTATCGTTAATAGATAAAACTATCAACAAGATTTGAACTTATTCGTTCGACGCCCAAATTTGAATTATTTTATGTTTATTTAAATTGATAGTACACATGCTTCTTTAAAACAAATTTAAATTATTACTATTATTCCTAAAGCTGTGTTTTCAGACGTTATCGAAATATTTTCTTTATTTATTCCATAAAAATAAGCTTACTTTTCTTTTCCTTTTGTCCCAAATTATAGGTTACTTTCATGTTCAGAGTATAGTTAATTTTTTAATATATCCCTATTTAAATATTTTTTGTCAATCATTCTTCAAAAACTGTCTTTTTTTTCTTCTAAAAATAATTTTCAATTACAAATTCTCACAATAAAATATTTTACACGTAAATCAAAACTTTTTTTTTCTATTTTTTAACCAAATATTCTCTAAAAAGTCACTATTTTAAAACTCATTTATCAAAAAAAATTATTTTTAATAGACATCAAACATAGGCTTAATGTGCCATGTTAATTATTATTTTCGAATATGAAGTACTTCTATTTAATGTATTTTCTCAATTTGCGTGAAAATGAAAGTATTTCTTAGCTACCAACCTGTGTGTGAAAGTTGTCTTCTCTGTGTGAACACAACTACTTTACCCCTTATGTAAACTCACAAAGTCAAACATACTTGCCTAAGATTTGAAACATTCTTAAGACCTTGTTTGGTAATTGTTCTTTTAAAACTCTTTTTTCACTCATTTTTAATCACATATTCTCCAAAAAATTACTATTTAAAAATTTATTTTTCTCAAAAAATATCTGTCAAACGAGGCCTAAATATGCCTAGATTTGCTAGAGCGTCGTTAACTAAGATTTTGATAGATTTTGGATTTGAATAGATTTTTACAAATTCTATAAGAATCTTATCGATATGGTGAAGTTTCAAAAGATTTTGTTATATATTTTTTTAAGCTTGAAAATCATCCAAATCTTTTAAATTCTTTCTATTAATAAAGTCTTTATAAATCTATTAATTATTGAAAATACTTAAATTTTAAAAAATTTCATTAAATTTTATTAAAATCTCAAGATATTTAAGAAGAATTTTTAAAATCCATACAATGTCAACGGAGGGCACCCGTCTTGACTTTTTGAGTCTAAAAAATTGGATTTTACTGAAATTCATCTAAAATTAGTCAAACTCGTGGAAACTGAAGTACCATACAACAAAGAAATTTTCATTTTTCTCCACCGTACTTAATTTAGATAAAACAAAACTAGATTAGAAGTCGAAGAACAGATAAATTAGACCCAAACTTTTAAAACTTATAATAATAATAATAATAATAATAATAAT
>CAIGRB010014446.1:0-11928 GCA_903798255.1 Fraxinus quadrangulata
TCTTGTGGCGTGCAAACATCGGATCGTGGGTTCTTTATTCTGTAATCTAGGGGTTCAACGCATCGTCGTTATCATAGGGCTTTTTGGTTCACCTTGTTGGATTCAAATCCAAAATCGGATTTTAAATCCAAAACCGGAGTTAATTGGCGTTCTTGGGTTCCGTATCAATCTAGTCGTGGGTTTCGTAGTCACCGTTGCTACAGGATTCGCATCACCCTCCATCTTGTCAGCCACCTCATTCGCCACGCGGTGGACGAAGCGATTCCACAACAGACATGCTGAACTCATGCATCCCAAGCTGGAACGTTGACTTCCCACCAGCCCACGGAACCGAACTCATCCCCATGCATGGTGAATAGAAAGGCCCGCACTCCACATTCACTGCACTCCACAGTCTGACCCACCACACCTCAACCAAGATCTTAGGAAATCAATCTAATATCATTACCAACTGATTGATGGGACATATGGTAGGCTACAAATGGTCAGTTCAGCTGATATGTCAGAAAACATTTGATGTTCGCCAACCTACGGATTGATAGATTGATACCTAGGAAAGGATCGCCTGTCTGGGATCTGAAGCCACGCATCCCCTCATCCAACGATTTACCTCTTCACCCTTGTAGTAAAAATATGCATGTCCTAAAGTAATAAAGGGATCCTTGAAATACTAATTTTAGATTTCTCAACTCTAAAAGGAAAGAACAAGCATTTTTACATTGACATTGTAAAAACTTTCGGTGGCACTCTGCAACCGCTGGATCCCATTATTTCCACCTACTAACTTGACCATCGGAGTGCTAGTGACCATTTCCATCCCTATTGGGAAAGGCCATGAGTAGCTAACGGTTTATCTACGCGTACAAGGAGAAGCTTACATGGAAACTTTAATAGCTTGCGTGGAGACTTCGTCTGTTGGTCACGTATTAGAACCTTTTTTTCGAGGTCAACAGATTGACGTCGTCTATGGAAAACGAGACAATAACCACGAGTTCCCCCATAAAAGAAAAAGCTCACCAAGGATACTTGGTGTTTCCCTTGAAAAAGGGCTTATTCTTGGAAAAAGAATAAGTGGAGACCATAAGCAAGACCCGAGCCGATGAGCTCCAGCAACGAAGAAGTAAACAATAGGAGAGTAAGGGAGGTCTCTAAAGAAGAGGCAATCTGAAATATCACGCACAAACGGACATACATAGATACCGCAGAGGAAGGAAAATGACTATACGATTAACCACTGAAGTGGCTTGCATGGCTACCAACATGAGAGATATCACAGTCCAAAATGCAGCCATGCAACAAAACCTCCTGCAAGTGCAAAATCAAAGTGGCTTTCAAACTCATCAGAATCCTCTGCAATCAGCTTACGATCAACAAGCTGAAACAATGTCAAATTGAAGGACTCACTCAAGTCAGCAAAGGAAAATTTCGATAGAAAGGGCAGTGTGATTAGATACCTCCAACTACACCGCTGTCCCATCCGATGATATCTGAGCTAAGAAAGATAATTTCCCTCCTGAATACGAAGAGTGATCCTAAAGGTCCACAAGCATGTTTGACCGTATCGAATGAACGCTAGAAATAGGGACCATGTCGCTCATCAAATAATTCACCCATAGGAACATGTGCAAAGCCATGTCCAAACCAGGAAACGACACAGGTTAATGGATTGGGAAAATCTAGGTGAGAATTCATAGCAACCGCTTCGCCATTTGGCAGATGAGAACGAGTCAGACGAGCCGTACCGCTCTTATGAGCTCGACGATGACGATGACAATCTTCCATTTTCCATGGAACTCCGTACTTTTCCCATGCCACAGAACTTTGTTCTCCCCAAAATTCCTAAATAAGAAGGGAAAGGTGACCCCGAGAAATACCTCAGCAAATACAAAACACAAATGAGCCTTTGAGACACCTCGCCTGCTCTAAAATGTAGAGCCTTCCACTTAACACTTGGCGGCGCAGCCGAAGTATGGAATGACATGTTGACTCCTCTTAGCATTAGAAGCTGACTGGACCTTAAGAAATCATTTCTGAACCAATATTTGTCCAGAAACGAAGGAGAGGGGCCCATCCAATGCCTCCAGGATATGAGGCAGGCTTTAGGAGAAACTTTGAAAAGTTATATTGCACGATTTGCTGACGAGATTACTTACTGTGAGCAAGTCACGAACAGAAAAGCTCTTTCAGCTCTGAAAGGAGGATTGAACATGAATACTCTATTTTGGAGAGACATTCGAAGTAAAAACCCTACCTATGACGAACTGGTGGGAATGATGAAAGTCGAAATCGTCAATGAAGAAATGATCGACTATCGAAACAGAGCGGCATAAGGTCTACCTCTGCCCTAAAGACAAATCGAAAAAGGACCCACCTCACAGATCATCAACCAACAATGGACTCAGGCCAGACATGTAGTGGTACCCACCTTAGGGTAGGAATTGGCGATAGCAACCTTGAATGCTGTGCCAAATTTAGGTTACAATAATGTGGCACCTAGTGGCAACAACACAACCAGGAACTCCAGAAGTCCATCTACCTTTAGAAATAAAGGAAGAGGTGGGGGGCCAAGAAACGTACCCCAGGAAGAGCCTCAACCCTATTGCTCATTCCATCAATTTCATGACCATGACACACAAGATTGTCAGAAAGCCAATAGGTCAGCGAGAAATAAGCCCCGCAGTTCAAGGGAAAACTGCCGGCCAAATGAAACCCCTAGGCAAGATTTGGCTATGAGAGAAACCAGGTGACACTCACTCGAGGCAATAGAAACGAGGATAGATTCCCATCCGCCGCCAATGATTAGCCTATTTAGGAAATTGACACTATCATTGGGGGGCCACATATGAGGCAATTCTAGGAATGCGCAGAGAAATTATTCTAGAGAGCCCAAAGATTTACCCATGGCTAGCTACATTGTGAACCAATCCCAGGGAACGAGGTTAGTGGAACCTATCACGTTCACTCAGGAGGATGCTGTCGATATGAACTACCCCCACTGTAATGCGCTAGTGGTAAGAGTCGTAGTTGTTCGAAACGGATTGAAATGCATGTTGGTAGATAATGGGAGTTTAGTTAATATCCTATTCGGCTTGGCTTATGACAACATGACAGTAGACCACAAGCTAACCCTGTGAACCTCCCCTCTGTTTGAATTTGCTGGAGATAGCATTGTCCCTAGGGAAAAAACTACCTTGGCTGTCGAAATGGAAACCGCACCCAGGTGGCTCGTCACTTCATAGAGTTCCTAGTAGTGGATCGTAGGTCAGCCTATCATAGAGTTTTAGGAAGGCCTGCCCAAAAAGAATTATGGGATGCCACCTCCATACATCACTTGTGCATGAAGTTCTTTACCGAACGAAGAATAGCCACCATCCGAGGTGATCAGATGGGCTCTTGGGAGTGCTACCTCAACTCTTTGATAAAAGTTGAACCGCGACGAGTTAACATGGTGCTCCTTGAAACTGAAGTAAGAGAAGACCCTATGCAAGACACAGTCATGACAGAGGCTGCAGCGAAAGGCCAACTTGAAAAGGAAGCTCTAGACGAACTGAGCCCCCGGATCATCGAGTCAAAATCACAAACCACCCCAATGGAAGAACTGGAGATTTTTCCAGTAGATTCTTAGGATATTTCCAAAGTCCTTCAAGTAGGGAATGACCTAGAAGAAGACATAAAGGAAGAATTGAAAAGCTTATTACGGAGAAATTCAGATATTTTCGCATGGAAACATAGGAACATGATTGGGATAGACCCAAAGATTAGCAGCCAGCACCTGCAAATCGACCCAAGCCAGACCCTACACAGGTAAAAGAGGAGAGCCCTAAACGCAGAAATGTATGAAGCCCTGGAAGAGAAAGTGGAGAAATTAATCAGCAACGGCTTCATCAGGGAAGCCGTCTACCCGAAGTGGATATCCAACCCAGTGTTTGTAAAGAAACACATTGGCAAGTGAAGAGTATACATTGACTTCTCCAATCTCAACCAAGCTTGCCCAAAGGATAGTTTTCCCTCTCCTCGAATAGACAAACCTTTCGAATCAACAGCAGAGCACGAACTGCTGAGTTTCAGGATGTCTATTTTGGCTACAACCAAATTCCAATGCACCCTGGGGACGAAGATAGAACTTTCTTCATTACGAACAAGGAATTGTACTATTACAAGATGATGCCTTTTAGGTTGAAAAATGTCGGAGCCACCCATCAGAGACTGGTAAACAAGATATTTGTAAATCAACTCAGAAAAACAATAGAAGTTTACGTCGACAATATGCTCGTTAAGAGCTTCCAAGCTGAAGATCATGTGAGACACCTGGACGAGGCCTTCCAGGCTCTAAAGAAGTATCGGATGAAATTAAATCTTCTCAAGTGTGCATTCGGCATAGCATCCAGGAAATTCCTGGGATGTATTGTAAATCAAAGAGGGATCAAACCTAATCCTGAGAATATCAGGGCTCTGATCGAAATGAGGTCTCCCTAGAAACCAAAAGACGTACAACGGCTCACCGACAGGGTTGCTACGCTCAATCACTTCATATCTAAAGCTACTGAAAAGTGCCTTCCCTTCTTTAAGATTTTCAAAGGGGAAAAAAGGTTCCAATGGACCCTGGAGTGTGAGGAGACATTCCTGGCACTGAAAAGTTACCTCGGACAAGCCCCCCTCCTATCTAAACCAAAGGCAGATGAATCATTATTCCTTTACCTTGCTGTGTCTAAAGATGTTGTCAGTTCGATTCTCATAAGAGAAGAGGGGACACAGCGGTTCCCTATCTATTATATAAGTAAATCCCTACTGGCAGCGAAAGTATGTTACTCAGATATGGACAAGCTTGCTCTCTCCTTAATCACTGTATCTCGTAAGTTGAGGCTCTATTTTCAGGCCCATAGCATCCATGTGTTAACGAGCTTCTCCTTAAAATAAGTCCTCTAGAAATTGGATGCATCAGGAAGACTCTTGAAATGGACAGTGGAGCTTAGTAAGTTCGACATATCGTATAAACCCAGGACCGCAGTCAAGGGTCAGGCCCTAGCTGACTTTGTCATTGAAACCCCGGAGGTTGAGGTAAATATGGAGCCAATGGAGCCACCCAACTGGAACTTTCTTGTAGACAGGTCGTCTGGAAAAATTGGCTTAGAAACAGGGGTAGTCTTGGAGAGCCCAAAGGGCTACAAACTTAACTGTGCAGTGAGGCTTGGGTTCAAAGCGTCTAACAACGTAGCTGAATATGAGGTACTCCTAGCTGTATTCGCCTGGCTAAAGAACTGCAGGTAAAGAGGCTTGCCATCAGCAGTGACTCACAACTGGTAGTGAACCAAGTAAATGGCAATTTTGTAGCTAGAGATAAACATATGGCCGCCTACCTGAAGCTAGTCATTGGATTACTCCCCCACTTGGAAAAGTTTGAACTAATGTAAATACCTCGCCTAGAGAATTCTCATGCTGATGCTTTGTCAAAACTGGCTAGGAGTAATTCTTAATATAGCCCCCATAGAACACCTGGCCAAACTGTCCATCGTAAGCAAGGAAGAAGTGATGTAGGCAAAGGGCATCCCTTTCTGGATGCAACCCATTATCGGCTATCTCAAGGAACAACCCATACCGAACGACGAAGTCGAAGCTCGACGACTTCGAAGAAGAGTCGCACACTTCATCCTTAAAGATGACGTACTCTATAAGAAGGAATTTTCACTAACCCTCCTCAGATGCACAGGAGGAGAAGAGGCAGATTATATTCTGAGGGAAATTCATGAGGGGGGCCTGTGGAAATCACTCATGAGGGCCACGCTAGACCACAAAGTGCTTAGATAAGTATATTACTGGCCTACCCTGAAAGGGGATTCGGTCCAGTTCGTGTATAAGTGTGACAAGTACAACATTTTTCTAATGTGCAAAGACAGCCCTCCCAGGAACTCACGATCGTGTCGAGCCCCTGGTCGTTCACGAAATGGAGAATCGATTTTATTGGGCCACTACCAACGGGAAGAGAGAATTCATACTTTGCAATTGTAGCAATTGACTATTTTACCAAATAGGTTGAAGCAGAATCATTAGCCAAGATAATCGAAGCTAACACCTCTAAGTTTCTTTGGAAAAACATCATATGCACCCACTCCATGATTTCAGACAATGGCAAACAGTTCGACAACAAAAAAATGACTTACGCAATGAGCTCGAAATCAAAAAATGCTTCTCAACACCTCACCACCTCGAAGCTAACGGGCAGGTAGAGGCAGTCAACAAAATCATCAAACTTACCTTGAAGAGGAAGTTGGACATCTCTAAGAGGGCGTGGGTAGACGAACTTTCACAAGTTCTCTGGGCCATAGAACCACCTGCAAAAATCGCAACTGGAGAGACCCCATTTTCCATGACGTACGGCACTGAGGCTATGAGCCCAATCGAAGTAGGGATACCGTCCTTGCCTCGCATCCACTTCAACGAGACAACCAATGATGAACTAAGAAAATTCGAGTCGAGCTTCTACAAGAAAAGAGAGATGATTCCCAGGTCAAACTGGAGTCCTACCAATGCAAGATGACACGTTACTACAACGGTAAGGTAAAAAAAGAGCTTTCTGCATTGACAACATGGTACTCCGAAGGGTATTCCCATCATCCAAAGAACCAGAAATAGGGTCACTGGGTCCAAACTAGGAAGGTCCCTACCGTATTACCGAAGAGGTTCGACCTAGCACTTATAGGATCGAAAGTTTGGAAGGAAATATGATGCCTCGCCCTTAGAATGTCGAACACTTGATGAAGTATTACAAGTAGAAGTGTAATTATGTAAACAATGTTTACAATCGAATAAACTGGCCTTGCTTACTTCTATATTACTCGTAAATTGTGCTCACACGTGAACATTCCTTATTGATGGACCTCCGAAGGTTCACCTCAGCCAAGGATATCCATTCCATCAAGGGAGGTACGGGTGCCACCTTTAATGCAGTGGAATAAATCGTGTTCTAACATGTAAACACTCCTTGTCAAGGTGATGGACCTCCGAAGGTTTACCTCGGCTAAAGATATCTATTCCATCAAGGGAGGTGCGGGTGCAACCTTTGATGCAGTGGAATAAATCGTGTTCTAACGCGAAAACTCTCCTTGTCGAGGTAATGGACCTCTGAAGGTTCACCCCAGCTAAGGATATCCATTCCATTAAGGGAGGTATGGGTGCCACCTTTGATGCAGTGGAATAAATCATGTTTTAACATTTAAACATGCTTGCCAAGGGAATGGACCTCCAAAGGTTCACCCTAGCCAATGATATCCATTCCATCAAGAAAGGTACGGGTGCCACCTTTGATGCAGTGGAATAAATCGCTTTCTAAAATGTAAACACTCTTTGTCGAGGTGATGGACCTTTGAAGGTTCACCCCAGCCAAGGATATCTATTCCATCAAGGGAAGTACGAGTGCCACCTTTGATGCAGTGGAATAAATCGTGTTCTAACATGTAAACACTTATTACCGAGGTGATGGACCTCCGAAGGTTCACCTCAGCCAGGATATCCATTTTATCAAGGGAGGTGCGGGTGCCACCTTCGATGCAGTGGAATAAATCGTGTTCTAACATGTAAACACTCCTTGTCGAGGTAATGGACCTCCAAAGATTTATCGCAGCCAAGGCTATCCATTCTATCAAGGGAGGTGCGGGTGCCACCTTAGATGCAGTGGAATAAACCGTGTTCTCACACGTAAACACTCTTTATCTAGGCTATGGACCTCCAAAGGTCCAACCTAACGGCGATGCTTCAATCATTGGATTAAGTGTTGATTTTTAAGCGAAGTGTTCAAATGATATACTCGCTTCATTCGATTGTCTTCATGCTTGAGCGAAGTGTTTACGCGATATACTCGCCTCATTCATTGGCTTGTGTTCATGCTTAGGCGAAGTGTTTACATGGATGTAAGCTTCATACTCTTGCCTAAGTGACTTCACTTGTGAAATTCATTCTATGATTAAGGAAAGCGTTTGCGTAAAACATTCATAGCAACGTGCTTGAAAGAAAGAAGCAACAACAGTTGGAAAAAAAATGGATTTCATTTACAAAATTAGCTAGAACCGAGTACAAAGATTAGAGGTACAAGGCCTAATCTACACTTACAATTGCCATTGTCCCCACCTCTTCCTGAAAAGCTTTCTCCACCACCTCATCTTCCATCATTGGTCAACCCCTAGTATATCCTCTGAACTTCTCATGCAAAAAGTTGATGTCAAGCTCCGGGTGCCTCTTTCCCAAGCGAGATATGATCTCTTGGGCACTCTATAAAGCCTAGTAGTTGGCAAAGTCGTCGTACTCTTTGGTCTTGTCAAAGTTGGCCCTTTAGTCTTTGATTGCCATGTCCTCAACTATCTTCATTTCAGCCTTTAGAGACTTGATTTCATTTGCTTGAGCCTCAGAAAGCATCTTCAATTCGGATTTTTTCTTGTTGGCCTCTACCAGAGCCTCCAAGGCAATCCTCTAGTGGTCATTGGCTTGGTCAAATCTTTTTGTCAGAGCTGCCATCTGGGAAATCGATTCATGTAGCTTATTTTTTAGCTGATTCGGTCGAGTCTAATTTGGAGGTAGCAATGACCCATTTCTCCTCAGCCTCCTTAACCTCTATTTTTACCTTTGCCACCTCTGCCTCCCAGCTTGATGAAGCTTCTATCCTCTTTTCCAATTCTTCATTTTTCTTATGAAGGTCTCGAACTAGGTCCTCCACTGCCATGCCCATACCTGGGGCCCTGGCTACGCAGGTGTTGCTAGTCGCTAGAGGTTGTCAACTTCGCACGAGGCATCATGATCTTGCTAGACTCTGGTCTAGTACTTGTTGAGGACTTGGACGACAGCGACGGTTTTTGAAGGTAGCATCTCCAATACTGCCTTGAAGAGATCATCGTCCTTGCTCCCTAGAAAGTCGGTCGCCTTATTCTGAGCTGAGGAGTTTTTAGGCTTCTTCAGCCTCTTTCCAGCAGTTCTATCGCCCAAATATGCAGTAATAGGCACAATGGCCTTTGGGATCACTGAAGGGGTTGCAATAGTAACCTTAGTAGTTGGTGGAGGGAGAGGCTTCACGGTAGAAGTAGACGCAGAGGTTGATCATCTTTTTCTTTTCACGAAGGATGCTCCTTACTTTGTCTCATCCTCCTCGGTCGGCTGCTGAGCCCTGCTGAGGGAAAAAAGCATCTTAAACTGCTCCTTGTAAGCAGTCGAGCTCGTTTTAAGTATCTTGGTCTCTGCAACACTCTGGCAAATGGAAGAGAAATCTGGCCTCAATGTTTTTTTTTTGTCGAAGTCACATGCAAGAAAGTAGTATTGGTTAAATTTTGAGAATGGAAAAATATCCCAAAGAGGGCCAAGCTAATATCTTTACCTTAACTCGCCATCAATCCATGCAGTGTAAATGATGTGTTTTTGCCAATCAGCTTCCTATAACTCCTCTCCGGAAGGGACGTTTGATAAAGCTGGCTGATGATGTCCCACTCCTCCTCAGGTATCTCACATCTCAGAAGAGAACTTGTAAATGACAAAAATATTAAAACCATAAGAGAAAGACTGCTAAAGAGAATCAACTCGGGAGCGAAACTTACTAGCGGTTGAGAAAGAGGTGGGGACAGTAAGGGGCGCCATGGGGTCATTTTCCATGGTGTCCCACCTCCCACCTCCCAACTGCCCAGATCCACGAACTCTTCCATATTTTTACTGAGGATGACAACCCTACTACTAACGAAGAATGGGACCCCCAAAGAGCTAAGTAATACCACCCTTAATTGTCTCACCCCGGCTACACTCTTGGGGAGAAAGATGGAGTGAAACACACTAAAGGGCATATCTTCGCCTATACTGACCCAACGCCAAAGCATCCACATCCCAACTATCTAGGACCTGACGTTTGGGTTGAATTAAGTTGGAGCCAGCCCATAAGAACGGAGGACTACCTAAAGAAAGGGTGGATAGATAGCCTAAGGCCCGTCCTATAGAGGTTCTCACTCACTGCCACACAGCTCGACCTTGGATAACAAGTCCTCTCACTCGGCTCGGGGATCGACAGTTTGATATTGTCAGGATCCTAAAAACTCACTTTCATTTCTCTAAGGTCTTCGAAGTGGTCGTGACGGATCGTTGGAAGCTACCTACTGGATTGAGGTGTTTACAGGCAGGGCAGGCATCTTCTAGATTTTTTTCCCAACCTAATGGCCTTACCAATCTCATCCGAAGAGATGACTATGGGATGTCTCAACTCAAAACTCTCAATCTCTCTCATTCCACTCATCGAAACATTCCCTGGCCTTTCAGAATCCATGTATCCAGAAATGAAAAGAAGTAAGCGAGAAAATAGATTTTAAACTTACGGATGGAAAACCGTCGAAACTTTCAAGCTGGGACTTCGGTTGCAATAACTTTCCTCAAAGCTGCCAACTCGTATCGCTTCATCTCAAGCTGGGACTTTGGTTGCAACAACTTCCTCAAAGCTGCCAGCTCGGATTGCCTCATCTCAAGTTGGAACTTCACTTGTAACAGCTTTCCTCAAAGCTGTCAACTCATATCGCTTTGTCTCAAGCTGGGAAGTTGCTGGCAACGACTTTTCTCAAAGCTACCAGCTCATATTACCTCGTCTCAAGCTGGGACTTCAGTTGCAACAGCTTTTCTCAAAGCTGCCAGCTCATATCGCCTCGTTTCAAGCTAGGACTTCGATTGCAATAGCTTTCCTCAAAGCTGCCAGCTCATATTACCTCGTCTCAAGCTGGGACTTCGGTTGCAACAGCTTTCCTCAAAGCTGTCGCTCGTATCGCCTCATCTCAAGTTGGGACTTCGATTACAATAGCTTTCCTCAAAGCTACCAGCTCGTATTGCTTTGTCCCAAGCTGGGACTTCGCTTGCAACAGCTTTCCTTAAAGATGCCAGCTCATCCAGTCTCAAGCTAGGCCTTCAGTTGCAACAGTCCTTTCCCTCAAAACTCCACCTATCACTTCACCCTAAATGCATCAATAACTGCCTCTGCAAAGTCCATGCATTATATGAATATCCATACACGGACTTGGGAGACTGTTTTACGGGTTTTTTGAAACCCTCCATCCTGTCAGCCACCTCATCCGCCATGTGTTAGTCGACCTGATTGGGTCAGCCACGTGGTGAATGAAGTGATTCCATTATGGAGGAGTTGAATTCATGAATCCTGAACCCACATAACCGAACTCATCCCCCTATACAACAGATGCAAAGGCCCGCACTCCACATTCACAGCGCTCAATAGTCCGGCCCACCACACCTCAACCAAGATCTTAGGAAATCTATCTAATATCATTACTGACTGATTGATGGGATGTGTGTCGACTACAAATAGTCAGTTCAGCTGTTATGTCAAAAAATATTTAATGTCCGCCAACCTACGGATTTATAGATTGACACCTAGGAGAGGATCGCCCATCTGGGATCTGAAGCCATGTGTCCTCTTATCCAACTGTTCTCCTCCTCACCCTTGTAGTATAAATATGCATGTCCTAAGGTAAGAAAAGGATCCTCGAAATACTAATTTTAGATTCCTCAAAGGAAAGAAAGAGCATTTTTATATTGACATTGTAAAAACTTTTGGTGGCACTCTGCAACAGCCGAATCCCATTATTTCCACCTGCTAACTTAACCATCGGAGTACTTGCGGTCGCTTCCACCCCCACCGGAAAAGGCCACGAGTAGTTGGGACTCGAGTGGTTACAAAAAGTATTTTTACGTTTAAGATTTGGAAAGGAGTTCCGTTCAACGTAGATACTACTTTATCACCACAATTAAGGTACGATCCCTACACTAAGTTGATCGTTATATGAATTTAATTTTCATTCGTACATGTTATTCCTTATGTTTGTTCATGAAGTATGTGAAGTACCTTTAATGGTTCTTCTTAAATGTCAATGTCATGGAGATTATATGTTTAACTGATGGCCGCAGAGG
>CAIGRB010014494.1:11911-35915 GCA_903798255.1 Fraxinus quadrangulata
GCGCGGCATCCGCCCTTTCAGTCTAATCACTCTTCTCCATGTCAATCAAGTTTCGACTTGCTGCTAAAAAGGGTCGACCTAAGATAATTGGCATATTATGGTCATTTTCAAGGTCTATAACAAGGAAGTCCACTGGGAATATCAGCTTCCCAATCTTGATGTGCACATTCTCAACCTTATCCCAGGGGTATCTGATGCTCCTGTTTGCCAGCTGCAGTGTCACATTCGATCATTTGACTTTTCCAACTTCTAGTTTCCTAAACGTAGACAAATGCATTAAGTTTACACTTGCACCTATATCACATAAAGCATTAAAATGAAATCATTTTCCTAGAAAATAGGTAAAGTGAAACTCCATGGGTCCTTGAGTTTTGATGGTAATTTATTTTGTAGCCTTGTACTGCTCTCCTCGGTCAATGTCACTTCTTCCCGGTCTGAAAGCTTTCTTTCCTTAGATATCATGTCTTTTAGGAACTTTTCATACATTGAGATCTATTGGATTATATCGATGAATGAGAAGTTGATGTGGAGTTTTTTAACATATCCAGGAATATCTCAGATTGATCATCGAGCTTTCTCTTTTACAGTCTTTGTGGAAAAGGTAGTGGTGGTACAAATTCTTTAGTAGGAGCGATTTCCTTAATCTTTGGATCCTCTGATGCTCTTTTTGTCTCTACTTCTTTGTTTTGCTCAAATTCCTCCAATTGCTCATCAACCATGGTATGTATCTTTTCTTTTGTAGAACTTGTTTCTTTACATTAATCTCTAGCAGTTGAACTCCACCACAGATAGTTATTGCCTCAATCTATTCTTCCTCCACAACCTTCACTGCCATTATCTTCAGTGCCATTATCTGTTGTTTGGAACTTATCTCAGTGTCATTGGGCAATGCTCATGGTAGTCTCTCTAAAAGTGCTTTCGCTATTTATGCCATTGATTTTCCAAAAAAAATTTATGGCAGCTCCCAGAACTTGCAAGATCTTATTCGTTCTTTGCATGTGTTAAGTAGATATTTCTGCCACCTTAATCACAAGATCTTCTAATGAAGACTTTTTCTCATTCTGCTGAAAACCTGGTGGTGCAGTTTGTTGTGGTGTGGTCTAAGTACCTGGTTATTACTCCACTGAAAACTTGGGTAATTTCTCCAACCTGGGTAATAAGTGTTAGGATTTGGATTACGTTGTTGCCTTTGAAAATTCTTAATGTAGTTCACATCCTCCACTGTCTGAACAAAAGGAGATCCTACATTAAAATCAACACTCTCGTGGTTTCCTCCACAATGTTTGCATTTAGGTCCTATTGCCTGGGCCACGTTCNATTACGTTGTTGCCTTTGAAAATTCTTAATGTAGTTCACATCCTCCACTGTCTGAACAAAAGGAGATCCTACATTACAATCAACACTCTCGTGGTTCCCTCTACAATGTTTGCATTTTGGTCTCATTGTCTAAGCTATGTTCATCCGATCCACCTTTTGTGTCAATGATACCAACTGTGCTGAAATTGCTATCAAACAATCAACTTCGAATCCCTAGTAGCTTTCTTTCAACTCATCCTTTGAGTAGGCCAAAGTGCACTGGTGAATGTCAAATCCTTCATGATTTGGTAGATTTAATCTGTAGTTATTTTTTTGTGATAGAACCATCGTATGCGGGGTCAATGTTAGCCATTCTTATCAGATTTAGACTAATGTAGAAGTACTGTACCTAAAGCCATTTCTGCAATCCATGTTGTGGGCATTGGTAGAGCAAATCCTTGTATCGTTCCCAAACCTCTGAATAACATTCTGAGTCCAGTTGTTAGAATGTGGTAATCTCGTTCCTCAGCTTTGCAATCATTTTCGACGGAAAATATTTGCTAAGGAATTTCTAACTCAATTGGTTCCATGTAGTGATGCTCTAAGGTGAACAAGTGTCTAACCACTCTCTAGTTGAGTCTCTCAATATGTATAGGAAAAGTCTCAATCTGATTGCTTCACTGAACATCATTGGATACTCAATAGTTGCACACATATCCAAAAAATTTGATATATGAGCATTAGGATTCTCCGTAGCTCTCCCAAATAAATGTAGCGCATTTTGGAACACGTTGATCACATCAGTCCTTGGGTGGAAGTTTACCTGATCAAACGCCGGATATACTATGTTAGACTGACTTTCCACAACCGCTGGAACCATATATTCCCCCATTAGCCTTGAATTTTCATTAATGCAGCCACATTTGGTTGCTCTACATCTAAATTAGCCCGGATGACTATTTGATTCGAATTTTCCTCAGTCATGACTTTCTCTTTCTGTTTTTTGTGTGTTTCCAAATGTTGTCTTTTTCGAAGATTGGAAGTTAGTTCGATCTCCGGGTCAAAGTGAGCAAGATCACATGTTCTCAAATTTTGCATACAATGTCCTGAAAAAGAAGCATAAAATAATGTAAAGTTTTTCTAATATAATGAACTAAATTAAAAAATAGTAAAATTTAGAATAAAGTTAAAATTAACTAAACTTATCAAAAACAATAGTCTCCGACAACGATGTCAAAAACTTGATCCTTTGAAAATCCGCAAGTGTACGGGATCGTGATCAAGTAATATAATGATGAATAGAGTATCGAACCCACGAAAACTGTGTTTGACCAAGTTAAATTTAATTATAACTTTAATCGAATACCACAAATTTTGTAATTTTTGTTTGTACAAATACATAAATTATTAATTAAACTAATGAAAGTAAGTAAATGTACTTTTTAAATATGTGAGATGTATTGTTTAGATGTCGAATCCCCCTTCTAATTCTATTTTTAGTGTAACAATTAAAGTGACAATTTGAAATCATTCATGTTGGTCAATGTTCCTAATTTAATTGAAAGCCTCTCTCGATAGCGATCAAATATATTCCCCACATGTGACCCTTCTATCTCTCGATGAAAGATGCAAACATGATAAATGCATTAATAAGTACTAGAACACCNGATGTCGAATCCCCCTTCTAATTCTATTTTTAGTGTAACAATTAAAGTGACAATTTGAAATCATTCATATTGGTCAATGTTTCTAATTTAATTGAAAGTCTCTCACGATAACTATCAAATCTATTCCCCTCATGTGACCATTCTATCTCTCGATGAAATATATAAATATGATAAATGCATTAACAAGTGTTAGAACACCTATTGAAATTATATAAAACATAGAGGTATATCTTCATCCTCTATCAAACCTTACAATGTTTATTATATTGTGCTTAAATCATATTGTCTCTCTCGATAACAATAAAATTCACTAACAATTCTTTTTTTATGGAAAAAATATTTCATTCATAAAGGCAAAAAAAAAGCCTTAAGAAAAGGTGCAGTAGTGCTATTAATGAAAATTACGTTTTCAATGAAAAAAGGAACATTGTGCCACCAAAGGATCATATCTTCAAGAGTCCATGCATGTCGCATCAGAAAGTGAACTGCCTGATTTCTCAGCCTATTGTAGTGTTGGAGCTTATATTGAAGGAATCTCTGTATTAAATCCTTAGTTTCAGTAGCCATAGATCGGTTTGGTGCAAAGGTTGATCCTAATGTGTTTACTTCATTGACGAGGAATAAGCAATCACTTTATACCAATAAGTTTGATATGCTAAGGTTAAGACATAGTTATAGACCTCGTAGAAGTGGAGCCGCTTCAATATGTTTAGGTTCCAAAATTGAGTTTTCAGGTCCACTTGCTGCTAAAACTATTCTTCCTTTGTGATCTCGTAAAATAATTCTGAGTCCAGCCTTATTTAGATCGAAGAACAAGGTGCCATCAACATTGAGTTTGAGTGCATTATTAGGTGGTGCAGACCATCTATAGTTGCGGGGAAGTACACTAGGGAGATTGTTTAGTAAGGGCTTGACTCAGTAGCAGATTTTTTGGCTAGAGCAGTAGAAATTACCTATGGTGGTGGAAGATTAATCTGATCATGAATCATCTTGTTTCGTCAGAACCAAAAACTCCAAGTAATAAGCAAAAATTTCGAGAGAGCATCTTTTGAACCTTTAGACATAATATCAGTAGCTGATTGTATGAATTCTCCATGGTAGGCCTTATTCTGTAACATTGGGAAATGACTAATTAGGAATCGATGAATAGAGGGGCAGTGGAGCAAAACATGACATAGGTCTTCCCCTTGGTAATCACAAAAATAACATTGAAGGTCGATATTAATTTTCCTTCTGATCAGATTCTGTTTAGAAGGTAAACTCTCATGACAAGCCCCTCCAAGCAAAAATCTTTACTTTGTGAGGAATTTTAAGTCGCCATTAAGTATCCCAGAATTTCCTTTTTTCAGGCCAATTAGAGGAGTTGCCATGATCAGGAGTAAGATACGTTTTGAAGAAGCCATATGCACTGCTAACAGAATAGACTCCAGTTTTTTCATGTTCCCACGACCAGACATCCTCTTTTCCTAAGTGGCTAGGATGTAATTTCAAAATAGCCTCAACAATCTTTGGATTGAAAAGAGTTCTAAGCTTGACAAAATCCACAACTTTGATTGAGGATCAATCAGTGACGACACAAGACAATCAAGCTGCTGGCTATAATTTTGTTGTAAATTTATCCCTAGCTCCCTGCTCAATTATGTCACTCCAGGGATCCACTTATCATTCAGGATATGTGTAGTGTTGCCATTTCCCACCACCCATCTTCCTCTGTGTATCAATAGATTTTTAGCCTCCCAAATTTTGCGCCAAGCATAGGAAGGATTATCCCTTATAGACACTTTCAGTACATTGCCATTAGGAAAATAACGGGCCGAGTATATTTTATGAAGCAAGCTGTCCTTGTGTTGCAAGAGTCTCCATGATTATTTACCAAGCATAGCCATCTTAAAGATCTCAAGCTCCTTAAAGCCCATTCCCCCCATGGATTTCGATTTACACATCACATTCTATGATTGCCAATGAATTTTCCTTTCCTCCTTTCTTTGACCCTACCAGAATCGAGCCATCATCCTCTCAATTTTAGTACATAATGTGGAAGGGAGTTTGAAATAGCTCATAGCATAGGAGGGGATTGCTAAGGTCACTAATTTAAGGAGAACCTCTCTTCCTCCTTGGGAGAACATATTATTCTTCCATCCTTGCAATTTCATCCATACTTTATGTTTTATTTCGGAGAAGGCTCGAGCTTTTGATCTACCCACCATAGGTGGTAGTCCCAGATACGTTTCATATTGCTGTAGTTGGGGAGCATTCCATAGGGCCATAATTACTTACTGTTTGTCTGGTTTCACATTTTCACAGAATACCATTGAAGTTTTATCCCTGTTCAATTGTTAACCTGAGGCATCCTCATAAATTCGTAGGATAGCTTGTAACCTAGAGGTGGTTCCCTCATTAGTTTCACAAAAAATCAAATTATCATCCGCAAAGAGAAGATGATTCAGCTTTGGAGCTCTTTTGCATACTTGGATACTAGTCACCTCATTAGTTCTTCCTGCCTCATTCATTAGACTAACCAATCCTTTTGTGTATAAAAGGAATAAGTAGGGAAAAATATGATCTCCTTGTCTTAAACCCGTAGATGGTGTTATGTGATGGGTGGGGTATCCATTTATAAGAATCGAGAAAGAAGGGATAGTGACACATTTCATTACCAGTTGGATAATTTTTTCATGGAAGCCCAGTTTGTGCATGACTGCTTGAAGAAAAGACCATTCAACTTTATCATAAGCTTTGCTCATGTCAAGCTTAAGAGACATGAAACCTTTTTGCCTTTCTTCTTCCTTCGCAAGAGATGGAGCATTTTGTAGGCCATGAGTACGTTGTCTATAATAAGTCTCCCTTTAATAAAAGCTGATTAAGTTTTCGAAATCACCACAGGTAGCACTGTTTTAATTCTATAAGCTAGAACTTTTGAGACCAATTTGTACAGAACATTACACGAGCTTATAGATTTGAAATCCTTGACTCTCTAAGGATTTTTTGTTTTAGGGATAAGTGTAACAAAAGTGTGATTCATATCTTGGGAGAATTCACAGGTGTTTAAAGCAAGTAAAACAACATTTGTAACAGAAAAAGCAATATGGGGCCAAAACTTTTGGAAGAAAATAGGAGGCATACCATCAGGTCCTGGAGCTTTAGTAGGATGCATCTCCTTTAATGCCTAGGAGACTTCGGTTTCAGTAAAAGGTTGTATCAGTTCATTGTTCATATCATGAGTTAACTTGCATTCCATATTATTAAGAACAACAGCTTGATTACTTGAACCGTTGAGGAAAACAAATCAGAGAAATATCTGGTTATTAAGTTGTTACATTCCTCTCCCTCCTGCCAGCAACCTTGATCATCCAAGAGTCTAGTAATCGAATTAGTTTTTCTCTTTTGGGTAGCCTTAGAATGAAAATAGCGAGTATTTTGGCCCCCTTCCTCAAGCCAGGCAGCCCTAGACCTCTGCTTCCACATAAGTTTTTCCCTATCCATCCAGGTTTGCACCTCTTCAGTTGTTTTTTGAAGATCGTTAGGGTTTATATTTGTAGGATCTTGATGTTGTATTTGAGCCAGCTTTGATCTGGCTTTGTTAAGCACCACTTCCACCTTGCCAAATTTAGTTTTATTTCAATATTGAAGTCGATTGCTGCAGCAACTTATAGTCCTCATCATATGATCCAGATTCTGAGAACATGCTTTTTCAGCTAGCCACATTGATTCAAAAACAGAATGGTTTAGGTCATCTTATTGTTCGATTAGCATCATCAAGCTGAATCTATAGGGAAAGATGATCTAAATATACGGTTGAACCATGAGTAACCAAAGCTTGTGTAAAGAGTCGACACCAAGAGTCATTAGCAATAAAAAATTCACTAACAATTCAATTGGTGATCAAGCAATTAAAAAAAGATAAAAATAATAATAAACATCCACAAATCAAATCAAATCAAAAGGATAATTGTAGAAAAAGCCCCAAACCTTTGAAACATTAGCAGACTTTCTCCAAACTTTTGATTTGTTACAACTGTCACCCTCAACCTTTTCAAACATTGTAGGTGAGACCCTTTTGAATGACTTCCATAAAAAATGCAGTCAGTTGACCCAAAAAAATTAAAGTTTGACCATTTTTGACCAATTAAATTAGGGTAAAATGGTAACTTTGTAATATTACCATATAAAATAAAATTAAAATTTTTTTTAAAAAAATCAAAAATGGAAAAGGGAAAGGAAAATAATGTTTATCTTTTCCCTAAACCCCCCACCCCTCCTCAATAATAACGTTTTATGCAGCGAAGTAAAATCATTTGAGTTTAGGATCCCGCACTAAATCTGTGCCACCAGCTAGGATTTAATCACCACATATGGACGACGGTTAGACCTTCAACCAAATACATTCCTTTTTTTCCCAATTACAGCTTTGATCGAGCAGGTTAGGGCCAAAGGTGGACGGCTAAAAATTCAAGAAACAATTTGAGAAATTTTTTGAATTTAGACCCAACATGGTGCAAAAAAAGTTTGAATTTTTTGCTAAATCTGATAACTAAATACTGCAAAAGCAGTGAACAAAGCTGCCTTACTGTAGAGCAGTTTGAATTAATTGCCCCATCAAGTGAAAAATAGCGAATCAAGGATGTGAGTCTTCAATAGCAGATCAAAACCTGCAAAGACCCAAGAAATTCAACCAAACCAAGTAGAACTTCAAGCAAATTTCAATGATTTCAGTGAGACATGAGTGAAGCAGGAAACGAATTGCCTAAAATCTCAATCTGGCCAAAGTCGAACGGAATTGAAAACCTAACTCTAAGTATCACCAAAATGCCAAACCAGGCTGCTTGCTCACAAAGAACCAAAATCGGAGAGAAGATAAACATTATTTTCATTTTCATTTTCTTTTTTGATTTTTTAAGTTTTTTGAATTATATTTTATGTAATATTATCAAGTTTCCATTTTATCCTTATTTAATTGGTAATAAATGGTCAGACTTTAATTTTTGGTCAACTGACGGCATTTTTTACGGAAACTATCCAAAAGGGCCTCACATACAACGTTTGAAAAAGTTAGGGGTGACAACTATAACAAATCAAAGATTTTGGAAAAGTCTGCTAGTATTTCAAATGTTTGGAACTTTTGCTACAATTATCCTCAAATCAAATTAAAGTCAAAATAATTAATTATAAACTAAAAATATCATAACAAGTATTCATCTCATCCTAACAATGTATAAAACTAGTCTAACATATCAAAATTATAAGAAATTATATTTAAGTGAAAAGATATAACTCGAATTTTTGATAAATTGAGAAGATGAAGATAAATTTTGAAATTTTGAATCTTTTCAATGTTTCTTGATGAATCTCCACTTGTATATCCTCTTTTTTGCCCAAAAATCAAGTTTGAATATTCAGTTGATTGAATTCTGGCAAGTCCCCTTCAATTCTCTTACAAAAACTATGAATTTTCCTCATTTGATGATAATAATTAATGAATATTAGAGTATGAGATGTATATGAGAGGTTTCTAATATATATTCTTCTGTTAGTTATTTGTAGGGGTAGAAATTTAGATGAAAATCACGTCCAAATTGATTTTCAAAAGAGTTTCAATCGAATAAGGAAAGTTGCCTTCACGTGTGGATTTTTTTGGTCTCTGCACAGCAGTCAGTATTTTGGTAATAACTTTCTCTCCTAATATCCTATTGAGGCGACTCAAAGTGATTTGTAAAACTAACTCAAAAGTCTACAACTTTTATAGAGGTAGAAGTTTTCCAATTCAGACATTTACTATCGCAAAAATGAGTCTCAATCTTAGACTAAAAATCTGAAATATAACTTATGCGATTAAAATTTGATTTTGATAATATTTTGATCATATTTCATTCCTTCTTGAGTTCTAATTTCATCCAATTATCTCTTAAAAATCTTTAAAGTATCGTATTGTGGTCCGAATTAACTATTAAATATTTATAATTTGGTCATCAAACTTTGGACTTTGTCTTTTTTCCTTGATTTTTCTTTTGTTTCTTTCAATTCCTCGTTCAACTATTGAATTTTACCTATATAACATAAAATACAATAACTTAGAATATATTTTGTCAAAAAAAAACTAAATATCGATATTCTAGACCTTTGAATAATTGTATTAAATACACTTATCAGTCCAGCAATACACGTTTAACCTTTCTTTTCTTAGAACGAGGCCTACTATTGTAAACCAAAAGCCAGAACAGAAATCTTTCTGGCACAAACAATTCTCTAATATCATCTTAATAAAATCCAAATTAGGGAGTGGCCAATTTATTAAAACAAGAATTATAGACCTCCCATTTATCTGCGATTAAAAAAAATACTTAGAAACCTCCTCTTGACGTCTATTCGAGTCTCTCTCTCTCTCTCTCTAATTGGTAATTTTTTGTCGATTTTATATCCCGAAAGTATACTGATGGAACAAGTAATATAGTAAACCAATGAGTCCATTTGATCGTTCCTACAAGGACTATTATTTAATATTTAATTTACTATTTATAACTCCTAAATAATGAAAAACATAGAATATGTTTGTGATTGATTATTTAAATTAATTACAATTTACTAATGTTATATAATGAGCACAATTTATAAAATTTGGATTTTAAAGTAAGAATGTGAATGTTAGGATTTATAATTTCATTTTATGGATCCTCTTTAATTCGCTATCAAGATTCATGACTATTGTAGTTTTCGGTCGAATTCTTCTAACATATTCAATTTTCCCCTTTCTCGAGTTCAAATTGATTCTATTTAACTAAGTCAATTACACATCTCCGTGTAAATCAGGATACACCTTAGTTAAATGTTTTAAATCTCTAAGAATCCATATAATGATCACTTTGACTAGAAAACATATATATACGCTTTTATACTAGTTCTCGAATTTTATTATGCAGACTAAACCTATAACTCGCATCTCAAATCATTATAGGCTCGCAAGATCATTGAATAATTAGCCAAGTAATTCAAAGCATTAAATAACATAGATAAAATCAATACATATAAATTTAACTACTAGAATCTTGAAAATTAAATTAAAGGATCACATAAATTATATTGTTTGTTCTATCTAATGATCTAGTCACTCATATTAATGAAAGAAAAATAATAACAAAGTATAGAGTTCATAACCGAATTTTTAAATCTTTATGATGGAAAGAATTAAATCTTATACCAAGAATCCTTTTCAATCTTAAAAGTCTTCAAATCCTAGTTTTTTGCCATTTGATTTTGATGATTATATGTTTCTCTCTCTAAAATTGTGTGTCTCATAAAAAGAAAGAATGATAATGAAGGATTGTGTTACATGTATATAATGATTTAAATACATATGGTATGAAGATGAATAATTGGGTCAAAATTTCTTCAACTAAATAAAAGAAAGAAAAATTCCCCACTCTTTTTTTGATACTTCATCTATATGTAAACTATTATGTAACTTCATTATGTACAAGTAGTAATTATTCATTATTTTTCGCCCACCCTTCCTTCTAACCCGTTCAACAAATATTGCGTTACTTTGATGAATAAGAGACTCTTAGGCGATTCTATCAACAAATAAAGCAACATCGTTAAATATCTTAGCTAAGATCTTTTTTNATTTAAGTTCCTAATTTCACAAATCATGTTTTTTATTTTTTTATTTATGAAATAATGAATTATTAAATTAATTTATTATTAAATATTTAATTTTAATTTATTATTAAATATTTAATTCTAATATAATATAATTAACCCACCCCACCTTCACTATCCCTACCGCTCCGAGAACTTTTCCGACGACCGTTCCCTTCACCATTCTTCTCCGACGACTGCTCCGATTCCGGCAATTGTTCCAACTCCAACGAATATTCCAGTGACATACTCCGCCATACTTTTTTTTATGTACAGTTGACATGAGTTTTGACCTTTTCATTGTTACATGTGACTATTAATATAAAATGTGACCTGTAAATTTAAATTGTGACTCTACAAAACAAGTAAACAACATGTGACCTGTTAATATTGATATGTGAACCGTATATATTGATTTGTGACCTAAAACAATTACTGACTTATGAACTCAAACATGTGATCAGTGAACTGTGACCTTAACAATTCACAACTCATTCATTGCAAATCAGTTGCGAATCAAAATTTTATAGGTCACAGATTATTCATCAGTCACGAATAAAAAATTTATTGGTCACAACTCATTTTAAGTCAATTCAAAAATCTTATAGGTCACAATTTGTTCATCGGTCACAAATAAAATATTTATACGTCACAATTTTTTTATCGGTTACAAATCACAAATATTACAAGTCACGAATTATAGATAGTCACAAATTAACAATTTTTTATGTCACACATTCTTTTTTGGTCGATAATTTCATATGTTACAGATTATTTCTCGATCACGAATCAAAAATTTTATGGGTCACAGATTATTTATCAATCACAAAATCAAAACTTTTATTGGTCACAGTTCGATTATAACTTAATAAATTGTGAGTCATAGTCATAATTTTTAGGTCACACATTAGTAATTTGTCAAAAATTAATCAATTATTGGTCACAATCAACCAAATAATTGGTTACAGACACCACACTCATCTCATCCCACCCACGACCACCGTCACTACACCGCACACAGCACTGTTGTCAAACACTACCACTGCACTGCACCGCAACGCACACCTCCACCTCTACTGCACCACGAATGACCTACATTCCCACCACTGCCAACACATCACAGAACACACAAATCAGCATACATACCCACAGATCGCCCACCTCCACCACCCGCAACCGCACAAACAACCATCGCCACCACCAATCGTCGCCACCGCCACCACCAAAACAACACAAAACACACAGAGATCAGCACGCCCAACTCTATCCACAACCGCACAAAAACAACCACCGTACACCACAACTACCAACCATCGTACACCGCAACCACCGCCGCACCATCTGAACCCATCATCATTTGAACTCGCAAGATCTAACCAGAGCCACCAAAAAATTCCCAAATTGTCACCACAAATGCACAGCAGACCACAAATCCACAGCAGACCAACCATAGACCTCCATAAATCCATCATACCACAACCACAAATCCACCATGCCGCCACGACCTCCACAAATCCACTATACCACAACCACCAGGGTGGTACAACGATGCTTGTAGCACCACCGTGGATAGACACAAAAAATCCCCAAAAGCGCGATGTTGCACCTTTGTGAAGATGACTCCAAGAAGAAGAAGCGGAGGGACGAGCAGCGGAAGCACCCTATGATGACAAATCAGTGTTGTCATAGTCGTGCTACTCGGTTAACGTCCATTGGGGGTGGTTCTGTTGTCGGAGAGAAGATGGAGAAAGGGATGAGAGGAAAATGGGGGGAGAAAGAGCGCGTGTGCTCAGAGGCCGTGGTGGTGGCAGCGACATGAGCGACTGTAGCATAGAGAAGAGATGTAGAGAAGACGGAAGTGAGAGAGAGAAGAACAGTGAGGGTAGAGAGAGAGAGAGAGAGAGAGAGAAGAAAATGAAAATGATTAATTTAAATTTGTAATATAATTATTAATATTAAATTTTTTAATTATAACCTGATTTTTGAATAAACAAACTTTGGACACGATTTTTGAAATTGAATTTTAAAATATAGGACTGAGTGTAATTTCCTTATGTACGTAAACTCAAAACTTCTTTTTCTACTTTTTAATTATACATTTTTCAAAAATTCACTATTCAAAATATTAATTTTCCCCAATAATTGATATTAAACTGGGCTAAGTTCTTGTACATCCAAAATCCTCTTTATTTACATGGCATGTCCTCGTCTTCAAGATTTGATTATTTTAGTCCACAATTCCGCAATTTTTAAATGCTTCAATCCAATTTCATCCAAACTTGTCCAATTCGATTTTACCTAAATAAATCATAAAATAGTCTAAATTAAATAGATATTCGTTCAATAGAATGATAAATAAATAAAAATTGAAGCACGAATAAACGCATAAAACGCAATTATTAGTAATAAAGTGGTCGGTATCAAACCCTTCAATGGTTTTTACTTCCTCGTCAGTACAACTTCAAAAATTCAGCCCATTTGAATTTTCAAATTTTTGAATATAGGGAAACTCAAGTGAATCTAAAAATTGGAAATCGATTATTCAGCCCATATACGGTATGTTATTGCTTACGAAACATGTATCGAAAGGAAAGAGAAGAATCTAGGTTCAAACATGAGCCAATATATACATAAACTTCCATTTGAAAAACAAAGGATGGATATATAACATAGAGCATTGTCACAATTATTGAATCCAAAGCCTTCAAACAGATTCACAATTATTCACGCAAACAAAGAAACTGGCAAGATCCTTCTAATATTTCAATAAAAAAGATGCAGGTTGGTCTGGGAGAAAAACAAAGGGATTTCCACTCCATTTTGTTTGCAGCTGATACGCGGTGAACAGGATCACAAGGACGAAGAACAGAGAAGGCTTGATGTGTCATTCTCAAGCTCGCCATTGGCAGCTGTAACTGTTTGAGAGTAGCAACTATTATCATCCTCGTAAGTGTAACTCTGTTGTGTAGTTGCTGCACCAGAGAGGACATCATGATCCCGGACAAACATCCACCCACTGCATTGTTGACGGTTAACCAAAGAGCTCGAAAATTCCTCATTCAACTTCTCCTCTTTGAAGGAATGCTCAAGATTTGTGTTCATCAAATAAGTATTCTTCGCTGATCCAGCCAAAGTTGAAGTAGTGATTTTCAGGGGATACTTTCTCTTCATAGTGGTGCGCGAAATCAAGGTATCTTTACCGGACTCGACTCTTAATTCTATTTTAACCTTCACTTTCTGCTTCACGACCTTCCGAGTTCCATTATCGTTGAACTTTATAGTGTTCTCAAACTTCAAATTTTGATTCACATAGGTAGTCAAATTTCCAATACTCGAATTCACCCACCCGGAATACTCACTCTTCCTCTTCCCTTCAATCTCAAAGGATCCATCAAGCTGGTTGAACTTCGATTCGAGCTCCAATTTAATACTTGGAACACTGAATTCAATGGCCATGGCCTGAACTTCTTTCAAATTATCATCCAACCATAAATGCAGATTCGCATCAACAAGCCAGAACGAGATAGCATCAGCTACTTTAAACCCGAAACTATGCACCTTCCCATCAAGTAAGATTCCCAAAAATGGGGTCAAAACAATATCGTAGGAAGGCAAATCAAACGCCCCAATTGAAACTATTGGCTCCCAAAACAGAGGATTAATGCCGCCCGTGAAAATCACTGGGAATGGGATCACTGATCCAACAACATTATCATCAAGGGTCACCAAAACTTCCCGGTAAGCACCATGGCCTTGCTTTATATTCAAATTGTTCATTTCTATATAAGAATCCGGGGGATTCGAGTACCAACACTCGTCATTCCCATGAAATGAAACATAAACCTCAATCACAGCCTTGTATGTATTAGATGGAATTTGAATTCCCATGGACTTCACGTCGGAATCATTCTCGATATTGAACCAAAAACCTTCGTCTCCATTTCCAGATACCGGCATTATCAAATCCGCAGGCTTTTCATATAAATCCAATGAGTTTTCCTCACGATTCAACGAAGAAGTTAATGGGTTTTTTCTCCGTTTTATGACATTTGATTTTTGGTTAAGTGGAAATGAAGACAAGAGGAAATTTACGTCGTCGGTGTTGGTTTCGTTACTATGAGTGTCATAGTACAAGAAGGTAAGTTTCAGCCGGTATACGTCGGAATTGACGTCATTAACGACGTTTTCGAGCATGACGGAGAGGGTGAGGTTTTCTTGACGGAGGAGCGAGGAATACCTGGTAATGTCCTTGTGAACGTTCCAGAAGACGCCATCTGCGGACGGCTGAGCGGTGGAGGTGCGGAGGAGCTCAGCGCCGTCAAGCCACACTCCGGCAATTCGATCATAGTGGGAACCATTAGAGGCGACGCTGAGGTGGAGAGTCACGTTAGACCAAGTGCAGTTCTCCGGAGGAGAGTAGTCAGCGGTAGCAGGCAGTAGGCCAATAGCGTTGTTGAAGTCGTGGGAGAAGACTGGGAGTGTGCATGATGGGATCAGGGTATCAAATGGCAGAGGGCGTGTCATTTCAAAGTATTGTTTGTATGAATCTGATTTTTTTTCATTTTTGAGATGATAATTGTGTTTGGTGAAGTGGGATTGGTGTCGTAGTGGTGTTGCAGCTGCGGCGGAGGATGAGGAAATTTGAATTAAAAAGGTTAGTAAGAAGAGAATGAGAAGCGGAGGTAACATTTTCCGGTGGTGGCGGAGTTCAGAGTAATGGTAAGAAGAATTTATTTTAATCTGCTGAGGTTTTCACCAAAACTGATTCACAAATTCTAAATTGGATTAGGCCTTAATATATATAATAATGTTATCTAGCCATAGTGATCAAAGTAGAGTATCAAATTAATTAAATAAATAATGTGATATTACATTTAAATGTGAATTTATTATTTAATGTTATACATTTGTCATATAAACTGGTGGTAAATATCAATTCATCAAATCAAATCACTTCACTTCACATAGATATTAATTTCTACCCTTTTTTTTTTAAAACATAAAACTCATTGTCAAACTATTACCATTAAACGTGACCTCTAGCCTAATTTACAAAAGGCAAATGCCGAGTAATCTCTCTCTCTCTTTCTCTCTCTCTCTCTCTCTCTCTCTCTCTCTCTCTCTCTCTCTCTCTCTCTCTCTCTCTCTCTCTCTGTGGGTTTATTTAATTAGGATGTTTAAAAACTTTTAAAATTTTTAAAAGTTTAAAAATATTCGTTGTATAATTTTCAAAATTCTCTAAAAGTTTTGATTTGTTTGATAAAGATTTTTATAGACTTTTAAAAGTATATGTGTATTCAATTGAAATTTTTTAGAAATCCCTATAATACATAGGGTATTTAAAATGTCAATAATTTTTAATACTTTTATAAAAGTCTCCAAAATATTGACCTTTTCTAGGTCCGAACTGAGCCGAACAAAGCCTGACCAAAAAAATGAGGCTCGCCCCGAGCCTTAGCAGACCGAGTCGGCTCGATTTATTTATTTATTTATTTATTTTTTTGGTGTAAAAGCTACATTTTTTTACTTAAATGATTTAAAATTTGTACTATTTATATGTGTTATAAATTAAATAAAAGATAAAAGTTAAAACTATCATTATTTATTCGAGATTGGGACCCGCTACAATTATCCTATGCTGAGTTAAAATTGTACACGAATAATATATTTCGTATACAATTTTTCTTGAAACAAAAAATATAGAAATTACGTATTTTTTGAAACTAATCAATTTAAAAACTTACAATATCTTATGCTTGAATCTGCTGCAACTCTTAGGCCATTATATTGTCAACTTGTTTTTGAAGACGTAATTCCGAGTCGAACCGGAGCTGCCCGAACTTTTTTGTCATCCCCACTTTTAAGTAGGAAGTAGAAAAATAAAATTTCAAAATTTATTTTCCATTCATCCAAGATTTTGGGAGACTAACTTTTTAATATGTATTTTTTATCTTTTAACTTTTCTCTTCTCTTCTACGAACCTTAGTCATAAGTAAAAAAATATTATTTTTTCTTCTACCGTTTATATTTAATATCTTTTTCATTTTTCTCTCTTTTTATGGTTTCTCTCATTTTTTACGAAAACAACTTATATACTAATAAAAAAATTTCTTATAAAACATTTTTTTCATTTTTCAACCCACTTTTTATTATTATTCGAAAGATCAATGAAAGTCTAGAGAAGTAAAAATTAATGATTTATTAGAGTAAGATCAAAAAAATGTATTAAGATGGAAGAAAGTGGTGAAAATAATAAAAGACCTAAATAAAAAGTGGAGCAAGAATTTGGAAAAAGAAAAGAACCTATGAATAAAGAATACGATATTGGAAGAAAGTACCCTTTTCCCCTATAAGATTATGTAAATGGGAAGATAAAAAAAATATAAAAGCTTAGTAAAAAGATAGGTAGAAGAAGGATGTAGCTCACCAATAACAAGTGATAGAGGATTAATTTTAGAAATAAATAACTGNAAATATTTCGTATACAATTTTTCTTGAAACAAAAAAATTTAGAAATTACATATTTTTTGAAACTAATCAATTCAAAATTTTACAATATCTTATGCTTGAATCTGCTGCAACTCTTAGGCCATTATATTGTCAACTTGTTTTTGAAGACGTAATTCCGAGTCGAACCGGAGCTGCCCGAACTTTTTTGTCATCCCCACTTTTAAGTAGGAAGTAGAAAAATAAAATTTCAAAATTTATTTTCCATTCATCCAAGATTTTGGGAGACTAACTTTTTAATATGTATTTTTTATCTTTTAACTTTTCTCTTCTCTTCTACGAACCTTAGTCATAAGTAAAAAAATATTATTTTTTCTTCTACCGTTTATATTTAATATCTTTTTCATTTTTCTCTCTTTTTATGGTTTCTCTCATTTTTTACGAAAACAACTTATATACTAATAAAAAAATTTCTTATAAAACATTTTTTTCATTTTTCAACCCACTTTTTATTATTATTCGAAAGATCAATGAAAGTCTAGAGAAGTAAAAATTAATGATTTATTAGAGTAAGATCAAAAAAATGTATTAAGATGGAAGAAAGTGGTGAAAATAATAAAAGACCTAAATAAAAAGTGGAGCAAGAATTTGGAAAAAGAAAAGAACCTATGAATAAAGAATACGATATTGGAAGAAAGTACCCTTTTCCCCTATAAGATTATGTAAATGGGAAGATAAAAAAAATATAAAAGCTTAGTAAAAAGATAGGTAGAAGAAGGATGTAGCTCACCAATAACAAGTGATAGAGGATTAATTTTAGAAATAAATAACTGCAAATTTCACGACAGACCTAGTACGATAACTAAATGGAAAAATTCTATAATTAGAATTTATAATGGTGTACCTATACTAATGAATATAGAAGACACGTGGACTTATTTAGAAACTTGTTTAGGAAAGATGGCACCAGACATATATGTTATAGCCAAAAGACTGAAGTCGAAAAAAATTAGATTAAAAATGATCGGAGGAGAAAATCCATGAAATTTTCCTAGCTTTATTAGAGAAATAATTATAAGATTTGACCCCATTATAGATAATTCTTATGAACAAAATAAAGTTTTAAAAGAATTTAAAAAATTTAGTATAAGCAACATGACGTATATATAACCATTTTTACTAGATATTGAAAGATTAGTTAGTGTAGAAGGATTAGATGTACATATGCTTGACAAATTATATAGAAAGATATCATAACCTTGAAATGAAAAGATTAGAAATAATGTAGAATCAGTACTTGGAATAAAAGGAATAGCTATTAATATTACCATAAAATTTATAACTGATAAATTAAAAGAATATTGCATAAAAGAAATTGCTAGAAAATAAAAGGAATTAAATTATTATTTTCGTTCAGATTTATATAGACCACCGACCTACAATTATAAAAGAAGAAATTTTTTTTATAAAAAACATAAATATCAAAAACAATATCAAAATAAGAAAAAATATAATATTAGACTAAGTAGGACATACTTTAAAATTAAAAGATATAATTATAATAGGTATATTAAAAAACCAAAAGGTAGAAAAGACTGTAAATATTATATTTGTGGAAATTCTAGACATTTTGCTAATAAATGCCCCGATAAAAATAAAAACAAAGAAACATAGAACAATAATTTTCCCATGAATGAATTAGAGGACAATTGTCAATGATGGAAAATGAAAAATATGTAAATTATACCCGAAACATAAAAATAGAAATCAATGTAAAGAGTGTTTAGAAATTCAATGTAATAATTGTTTAGGAATTAAAGAAAAAAATTATAATAGACCTAAAGACTATAGCGAAATTTAGAAAGATTAGAAGACACTAATTAATACAAATAGTAGAATAGATAAAGTACATGAAATATTAGGAAAAATACAATATGGAATTAGAAATCTAGAAACAAAAGTAAAATAACTTATAGTTAAGTACATAGAAAATAATTATTTTTGGAAACGGAAAATCAAGACAAAATAATGCCCCTATTTGAGTCTGATTTTCTAAAAAATTATTTTTTCAAACTCATTTTTGATCATATATTCTTCCAATAAAATAATTTTGCACGAAAACATAATTTTTTCCATACTTTGTAACTACACATTCTCCAAAAATTACTATTACAAAATTCATTTCTTACCTGAAATGAGGCTCAAACAAGGACAATATGTCAAATATCTAGAATAAAGTTAACCAAAAATATTAGAATACCCATAGAAGTACAAATAAATAAAATGATCAAATTTAAATTAATAGCTTTAATAAATACAAGATACATATTTAACACAATTAGAAAATATTAAAAAGACTGTAGACAAAAATTAGAATATGAAATAAGTGGAAGTCAAATAGATGGTAGTAAAATGCAATTTGAAGAAAGACTTTTGACGGCTATTAAATTTCTAGAAAGACAATACACCTTAACAATTACATCAGTTAGTGAATTAATTAAAGATGAATTTGTTATAGGCATAAAATTCTTATTACGTAGAAATTGAAGTTTAACAATTACTCATGATGCAATAATCTTTGGTAAAGATATTTCTATTATATAGATAGTAGATACATTAGAGTTGCGAGCTCAACGTAGTGGACACTTTCTAAATGAAGATTTAGAAAGTTTAAATTGTTTAAGAAATTTATCTTTAAAAACTTTAAAGACGGATTTTATGCCTAGAACTAAAGAATTAATATATTTCAATAAAACATATTCTAAAATAGATAATATAGATGGAATTTTAGAATTAACATAATAGATTCAAATAATAAAAGAAGACACTAAAACTTACTGGGATAAAAACAAAATAGAAGCTAAATTAGAAAATTTAAATGAAAATATAGAGATTAGATCAACAAAAACTAGACATACAAAGATAGACGATATTAATATACAGATTAAAGAATTATTAAATTTAAAAGTAATAAGACCTTCTAGAAGTCTACATAAATCAACAAATTTTATGGTTATGAATTGTTGGGAAATATTTAGACCCAAATATACGGAATTAATCAATAACAAGCAACAAGCCATTTAATTAATATTTATAGATAATTAAGGTAATTAATCCAATTAACCCTAAGTTTAAACAATAACGTAAATGTATAGATTAAAAGCAATAAAGTAAATAACACCAAATATGATCACGGAGGATTTTTGGTGTGTGATCTTTAGATCTTTCTGTATTTTAATTTGTTGATGAGGCAAGAAAATTTAAGACTATGGATTTGATCTTCAAAGGATATTTTCTTGACTAAAATTAAAGCTCAACCAATAATGAAACAATGTTTGGGATCGATTATGAATAATTGATCAAGTGGTTGAATCTATAAATCTTTAAAATGATTTTGGATCCTCAATAATATGATTTTTATAATGAAATAATGATTCAACGCACCTTGGGACAAGATATTACATGGGTATATATAATAGTACCGTATCTTAGCGTAATCGAAGCATTAACTTATCTTGCAAACTAAACTCAATCCGACATACCTTTTTCTGTAAACCTCCTTACAAGATATAGATCTACATCAATTCAGAGACATTAGAATGGTGTTAAACACATTTTTCGTTATTTGAAATGTACTATTGATTTGGAATTATTTTATTCTCAAAAGTCGAGATCTACAAATGCATGTTATCTCTGATACACATAAAGTTAAATCACAAACATGATATGTGTTTACATGTTGAAGAACAGTTATATCATGGAGATCTGTAAAGCAAACCTTGATAGCAACATCTTCAAATAAGTTTGAAATTATTGCAATCCAAGAAATAGGCAGAGAAACATGACCTATTATATCCAAACAACATGTGGATTAACTTCAACAAAAGTTAGTCCAACAATTTTGTTTGAAAATAATGCAGCTTGTATGCACAACTCAAAGTACGCTATATTAAAGGTGACAGAACGAAACATATTTCTTCAAAATTCTTTCATACACATGAGGTTCAGAACAATGATGACATTGATGTTTAACAAATTCGCTCAGGTGACAATATGGCTAATTTATTCACAAAAGCATCGTCGACAACTACATTCAAGAAATTGGTTCACAAGATTGAAATACGTTGACTCAAAGATTTTCATTAATTAACATCACTGGAAGTAGCTGTACTCTTTTTCTTCGCTTAGGTTTTATCTTGCTAAATTTTTCTAGCAAGGTTTTAATGAGACATCATTTATTTTTAATACTCCAAAATAACTGTACTATTTTTCTTTCGTTTAATATTTTTGTTCCATTGAATTTTGATAAAAAAAAAATTAACAAGCCAAATAATTTGTAATGTGTCATTCAAGGAGAAGTATTGTAAATGTTAAGTTTATTAGTGAATGACAATTGTACTCCTGCAAATTTAGAAATTATTACCATTTGTAACCCTAATTATTTCTTATAAATATGATATTTTGGTTCTCAATAAAATACGCACAAATTTATTAACTTTTATTCTCTATTCTATTTTTCTCTCTTTTGGAAACAAATAAAAAATAGTAAAATATTTTCAATTGTTGATTGTAAATCTGGATTTCAGCAAATAAAAATGGCAGAGGATTTTATTCCTTAAACAACTTTTACTACACGACAAGGTAATTTTGAGTGGTTAGCATGCCTTTTGAATTAAAAAATGTATTTTTCAAAGAAAGATGAATTATATTTTTATTTCTTTTCCATTTGTTTGCGTATATATAGATGATATTTATGATGATATTTATGAATTATATTTTTATTTCTTTTTCCATTTGTTTGCATATATATAGATGATATTTTAGTACATATTAAATTTTTTTTAAAAATGAAACATTCAGAAATAGTTTTAAATAAATTTATAGAAAAAAAATTAATTATTAGTAAAAGGAAATTAAATAAACAAATAATTGAATTTTTACGAATAATTTTTGGAGAGGGAAAAATTCATCTTCAACCAATATTTACAACAATTTTACACTTTTCAGATAAAATTGAAGAAACTAAAAAATTCCAAGTTTACGCTACTTGTTTTATTAAAGACTTAGGAACGAAAGTAGGACCTTTATATAGTAAACTATCAAGTAGATGACAAAAATATTTTAATCAAATAGAAATAGAATTAGTTAAATATATGAAAGAAGAAGTTAAAAATTTACCACATTGGTGGTTACATTTCGATTGTGAATATAAAATAACAGAGACTGATGGATGAGAATTAGGATAGGGAGAAATTCTATATTCTAAACCAAATAGTAATGGAAAAGAAGATAAGATTTGTAAATATGCTGGTGGAAAATATAGAATAAAAGGAAAATATCTAACTAGTTTAGATTATGAAACGGGGGCTATAATTCATAGTATAGAGAGTTTGAAACTATTTTTTAAATTCTTGATTTACCATTAGAACAGATTGTGAGGCCATAAAAAATTTATTTGAAAGGCCAATTTTGACAAAATAAGACACAAGAGATGGCTATAACTATATGACATATTTAATAGTCATGGAGTTAACATAGAACATATAGATGAAAAAAAAAAAAAATTCAGCAGATAATTTGAGTAGACAAGTAACCAAATATTTTCATATTGCAGGTGGATCAAAGAATTATGAACTTTGGGAATGTCACTCTAAGAGTGGCTTTACAGGAATCTAATATTTGATTTAGAAGAAATAATTTAGGAAAACTTCAAGAAATGGAACGATGTCTACTGTATAATCTCTAGATGACACGTAACTCTAAAAAAATAGACAACATAAATACCTTAGCTAACCATTTTGAAAGATTAATAATCAGGTAGGAAGTCAAAATTTCAATTTCTTTACAGTAATCAAAGGTAGAAACCCTGGTATGTATAATTATTGGTCCAAAGTATTACAATAGATAAAAGGATTTTCGAATCCGTTATTTAAAGGATTTTATACTCTAGAAGAAGCATTAAATTTTGTTGACGGGTGATAGGAATTAATTTTCATATAACTGATAGAGTTAGATAGACTATGCAAGTAACCACTCCCCCATTCATCAATTTCATCTGTACAACTCTGTAATAGTTGTGAAACTATGACAAGGGTTGTCATAAATTTAAACCTTCAAAAACAAGCATTAGAAGAAAGATTAGAAATTTTAGAAGATTAGATTTCCCCATCTCAACAGACTATTAGTAAATATCAAGAAGAGATTATTCAAATGCAAGAAAATTTAGAATGATTTAATTCTAGAGATATTAATGAAAAAACTATTTCTAAAGACATTATTGTTTCCATTAGTGGAAATTATTCTAATAAAATAGAAAGACTTATTGAACTAAAAAACTCCGTAGTTGCAGGGCAAGAGAAAACTTTATATAAATTAGAATAAAGTAATGTTGACTATGCCAATATTATTCGAAATTCTGTAAAGAAATCCTTCTTACAAAAAATAATCGATTTATCTCAAATTCTAAGCTATTATAAAAATGTGAATCGATATTTTTCTTAACATGGCCCTATATTTAAATCAAGAATTCAAAATTCAACCTTCCATAGACATAATTATCCAAAAATTTCATTTGATTATACATTTTTTTGAAGACCTTTTTTACTCAGCCTTATAGTATGGCATGATTGATACTATATATGTTCTAATTAGATTTTTCAGATTTTTCCCACCCAAATTTAGACAGACTTTCAATAAGTTAAAAGACCTCCCTTAATGATCCCGTTTGCTTCTAGACATCCTTTTATAGATACTAGTAAGATGCACATAGTATAGTTGGCTATATGATAGCGTAGATATAAAAAAAAATTATTTGTCTTATGCATTATTTAAGTTAAACTTAAAACACTTGAAATGATGATAGTTGACAAAAATAAAATTAAAAGATTTGATTCAAAACTTATTTTCTAGACTTTGCGTTTAAAGGTTTCTCTGTTCTTTTTTTTTTTTTTTTTTTTTGAAAA
>CAIGRB010014494.1:36596-50364 GCA_903798255.1 Fraxinus quadrangulata
AAAAAAAAAAAAAAAAAAAAAATGACTCAGCCGAGGCATAAAGCCATTTGGCTCGACTGGACTTATGAACAGTAACAACAAAGTCACTCTTTTATTTATTAGGAAACATCGAAATGTATTGCAATGCCAATATATTATTGTATCCAAATCTACGAAGGAGCTAAAGAATTCAAATAACGATGCAAATATAAAAATTAGATTGATTGATTATGAATTAAAAATATCAGAAACAACAGGAATGATGGAAATACAAAATACTGATTGAATAATGGAGACATTTTCTATTAAGAATTCTTTGCTACAAAAATCAAAATAGGAAGGATAATCTCAGTCAAATATTCAACAAAAACAATTATATTTAGCAGCTTTTCAAAATACAAATAACGAACCATTAGAAAATCAGTTCGATACAGAAGAAGAATATATATAAGATGGAAATAATAATAATAATAATAATAATAATAATAATAATAATAATGAAATTGAAACTCATATTGAGAAAGAATACGTTGACATGATAGAAAGATAAAACTCAGTACAATAATCCAAAAATAATTATCAATTTTGTAACGATTCGCTCATGCCCAACTGTTTTCTTACGTACTATCCGTTTTAGGAGATCATCTGCCCTCTTATCCCTCATTAATTTCAATTGATACCAGGATTCAACTTAAGTCTCTTATAAAAAGAGATTTTGTATTCAAACTTTGAGGTACACGATAAAAAATCTTGAGGGTATGATGACATATGCCCTTTTAAAACGAGCAGTACGTAAGCAAACGATCGAGCACGAGGCTTGAATCATTACAAAAGTAATTCAAGGACAATGTACAGTACTCCAAAAATGATGACATAGTAACTCAAGGACAATGATTAAAGACAATAAATGAAGCATGATGTAAAAAATAATCATGCTACACAAACAAGCTCAAAATTATATTCAAAAACAGAAGGGGCATGTGCCGATACATGATTAGATAATTTGAAAATAATTAAAAATACGACACCAAATTATTATCTGCTACATCACCCTATTCCTCCATCTTTGTCCTTGAACTTGTACGATGTGCATTATTCGTAAAAAAAAAAAAAAATGTGAAGAAAACTTTTTAAGTTAGGTTGTACCTTTTAATTTTGAATCATATATTTGTAAAGTGATATATTTTTTTTTTCAACCCTTTTCAAAGAACACTTATAAGAAATAGATGCCATGTACCAACATTTATATATATATATACATACAACAGAAGATACGATAAAAAAATACAATAAACTATATAGCACTTGTACTAACAAAACTCTCGACTCTCGTAAAACTTTTTCAGCAAGAATTCTTCAAATAAAAGTTCTTCATTACGTTCTTTTGCTTTATAATTCTCTTTTACTTTTATTTCCAGGCAATGCCTAAAAAGAAAACACCTAATAAGCAATTAATTTATTCAAAAAAATATATAATATTTTGTTTTAAAATATGTTGTTCAGGTTCTATAATATTTAATATTTTCAACGCTTTTAACCTCTTTATTCTAGATTTCCGGCCAAATGTTGAAGAAGTAACCCTCTAAGTCAAATAGACCATGTTATTTCCAATTGAGGTAGTTTGTTTAAGCCTTTTATGAAAAAAAAAATTGGCTACAGTCTTAAGCCTTTTTGTGGGTCAAGAAAAAGCTAAGAGAGAGTTGATAATACTGAGAATTATTTAAAAAAAAAAATGAAGAAATTAATTTGTCGTAAGGTAAAGTACTCGATCATTGCGATTATATTATTTTAAGTGCTTTTATTTATTTATGTCATTAAGCCCTTGTTTGTTTCTCATTATTTTCAAAATATACTTTTCTCTCTTTTATTTTTAACTATATATTTTTCAATAAAATTATGTTACACATAAATTCAAAAATTTTCCTTATTTTTTCACTATACATTCTCCATCAAATCACTATTCCAAAATGTATTTTTGGCTAAAAATGGTGCTCAAACAAGCTGTAAATATATATACTTCCTGTACTGCTTTATTATTCAGTAGAAACTTTCAGTGAATTGTAAAAAAACGAAATATTGGTAGATTAATTGTTTAGTCAGCCATATATTATTCGTAATAGATAGAAATGGAGACGACTCCTCACTAGCATTTTATCTTTCAGCATCAGAGTTTCTTGAATAAATATTCTAAAAATTATAGGGAAAGAAAAAAAATTAATTAATAATTGTATAAATAAAAAGATATATTAGTAATAGTACAAGACAAAAACTAACTATTTAGTAAAATTTAAATACTCTAATAAAAGCTTCCAATTTCTCTACGTAGACTTTTTATTACATATCCTCGTCAAACTAACTAGGGTTATGCTAGGGGAACATAACCCTTCACATAAGGGTGTCCATAATGGACACCCGGCGCCCCCCTATTGGAGGGGGCGCAGGTGGGACCCGTGCCCCCTCCAATAGGGGGGCGCCGGGTGTCCATTATGGACACCCTTATGTGAAGGGTTATGTTCATTTAGCATTTTCCAACTAATTATTTAAACAGTAACCTACCCTAGTTAAAGATGAAGACTTTTCATCACATGTCCTTCCCCACACCATCAATTCAAAAAAATAAAAATTAACAATCCATCACTCTCTCTCCAACTGGTAATGAATTCTACAAAATTCTATGAAAGTTTTAAAATAAAAGTCTATACAAATCTACGAAAAAACTTCAATTAATTCTATACAATTCTAAAAATCCACGAATTCCATAAAAGTCTATCACTTAAAAAAAATTACCAAAGTTTTCAAAAGTTTGAATTGAATACACCCTCCCTTAATTTTTATTTAGTTATTGCGCTTTTGCTTGTTATACGTTTCTCAAACTTTAAAATTATCCTCAACTTATTTAAATATGTGAATCTATGTCTCCACATGATGAAAGCTATCAATGTAGATATTAAAATCCCACTTGATTTTTCACTTGAATTGAAGAAAAATGATAAGTGATTTAACAGTTTTGTCCTCTCTAGCTTTGAGTTACTTTTAACATCAATATTGGTGATTTTGATTATGTCCCTATTTGAATTAAAATCTAAATTAAAAAAAATAATTAATTTCAATCACACATTTTATGACTTCCATACATTTTTAACCATACATTTCATTAATTTATATAATATACCAAAATTTTAATTTTTATTTAAATCAAATATAGGCCAAGTGTCATCCAAATTCACAGAATTAAATAGATTGACAACTCTAAATCTCACTTTTAAATGTTGAAACTCATAATCACATCATATAAAATCACATAAATTTTTTTACAGCTTTGCTCAAGTTTTCCATTTACTTTTAACATAAACAATGCATTACTTGTTTGGATATTTCTCCAATTACATGCCAAACTACCCAGTGAAAATATCGTTAAAAACTTATTAATGTTTGACGGAGGTCCATGTTCTACCGTGAGAAGTTTACATTGGCCATTTTAGTCCTTATTTGGTTTATCTAAAAAAATTAATAAAAATCTAAAATAAAATAAAAAAAAAATTTAACTACATGTTTCATGAATTTTATAGCTTTTATCAACTTTCTAATCATATATTTTTTTTATTAATTTTTTATCAAAATTTATTAAAAAAATAATTTTTAGCAAAGTCAAGCAGTGACTTAGTGTGTCCCACAAACCAGAAAAGAAAAGAGAGAAAAATGAAAGAAGACAAGACTCGTGTGAAAATAATTGCATTAGTTTTTATTCGAACAATCATTTGCTTATTGAATAAAAATAAGGATTATTCTTTCAATTCTTACCCTTTTTTCAATAATAAGGAGACTAGAGAAAGTAGTTTGGAGTTTCTTAATAATTTCTTGTCACATCCTATCATTAGAAAGGAGAATAAAAAAAAAGTACTTCTTGTAATTTCTTAATATTTTCTTGGAAGTATTCAATCCACCATCAATTCCATTGATGATGGATTCGCCCAGTTTCACATTTACGTCTGGATGTTAATTTTTAGAAATTGCATCATATATTTGTGATGATAGATCAAATTCGATTTCTCCTAGCTTCAAGAATCAAGATTTTATATGCTCAAAGCACTAAAAACATAATCGATTAAGAGTGCACAAAATATGATCATTGATTGATTAGTACAAAATCTCCGATCGGCAAAGGTTAGCGTGGATGGGGCACCTTATCTTCGCAATGTTGATTTGAAGATGTACACAAATCACCAAGAGCTTTTTGATGCCTTGGGCAAGATGTTCAGTTCCTTTACAATTGGTAAGTAACTTTTAACAACATTAAATTTAATCAAACGCATGAAATGTGGTATTTAAATTAATAGGTAACAATGAGATTTAAACTTGAGAGACTTTTATCCGATGACATTATTTAAGTTAACATGTTTCGATCGATAACACTTACAAATAAGCTAAATGAAAACTAGAAACTATTATAGGAAATGTCATAGAAATAAGTATGCAACACTTTATATTAAAAACTCTCTAAAAATATTGCAAATAGTCTCGAGACTTTCTTACGATTCACACGTTTGTTGAGAATTGTAAATTTTAATTCTACAATCGAGATTCAAGAGCAATAAAATCGCCGAAAGAGGTCTAGTGCGACCATCTTACTGATATTGTAGCTTTATTACAATATGTTGGTTGTGGTTTGTGTCATTTTATTTCATGGTCTAGAAATAAGGTGGTCCACACGCCAGATCCTATACAACGTTGGATGCCAATTAATTTGTTTGAGGAACTGTATTCCTTTGTCTGCTGTTTGTTGTGATATGTATGAATGATATCTTGTTCGGTGCTCTTAAAAAAAATAATGAATTTTGACAATAACAAACTTGTAAAATTCATCTTGATTATAAGACATATTGTGAAGACTAAATTTATTTTCAGAATAATCAATGTTATCGTAAAAGCAAAATTATTGTCACTCTTGAAAAAGTCAATACTCATTGTCATTCTTTTGTAATTTTGGCATGTGAGAACCATTTTTACCTGCTATAAAAAATCTGCCGAAAATTCATGCATCTCAAAGTCAAAAAGTTTGCAACTCCTTTAGTTTTGTCCTTTGATACTCGTGCTATCTTTCATTTTTGGCAAGTGAAAATATTCTCACCGAAGATGAAATATTTGGAACCCATTTGGTATAGCTTTTGAAAAGTTAAAAAGAGCTTTTGTGAACTCAAAAGCTACTTTTGGTTCTGTTTAATTAAATTTATATAATTGTTTCTTCGAATTAAATAAATTTTTTATAGAAAATTGATCTAATGTAACTTCCTTTAAAAGTTCTTTCAAAAGAGACAGTTCTTTTAGAAATTAGTTTTCAAACATTGTTGATGGTAAAAATTGGATTAACAAATCATCTCACCTAATTATGATATTCTCTTCCTAAATTTACTAGTTTCAATGCTTAAACTTGGAATAAGAGAGAAAATAACTATTTAAGAGGGAAATATTTAAAGTACGTGTTTTACTCTTAAAAAATGGGGGTACTTTTAAATTTTCATCCAAACTTTGGGGCATTCGGTCACTTAGGGAATGTGACAGATGTCGAATCCATATTGGTTTGCCTTATAACCATTTCTCTTATGATTATTGCATTTTATTCGTTAGCCCACATGTATTGTATTAACATCATGTCGTCAGCCTTGATAAAGGAATGGTTTCTAAGCTAGTGCGAACCATTTTATGTTTATATTACTCTGCATGGTCATATGCTTCACGAACAGTCACATAAGTTCGCGGATTGAGTTATGAAAATTTTCAGCGGGGCTTGCTTTATTCTTCTCTTGGTTGAACATCAACAAATAGTCCTTGAAGTTCGATTTGATTATTCATAATAAATCTAGGATTTGTTGTATTTTTGCGACCTTGTGAACTTATTTGTATTTTCCTTTGTTTGGTGGGAGCTAACGTAGGTCATTTTGTTAACTATGCTCAATCTCAATCGTGTCTTTTTCGAATGCAGGTTAAGCTTCGGTTGATATCTGATGGCTACGATTATAAGGAGAATTTGAATGGTCAAGATCTATTATTGATTCATGAGATGGCCTAAGCCTTTCATCTGAACATATAAATATGCGTCTTCTTCTAGCGTCCCTTCCATTTTTACTACTCATGTGCACTATCTTATTTTTTGGTGATATTTTGACCCGGGTGTGGTTTTTTTCTCATTTGTTAACTTTTAATTTAAACATTTCTTATTCAAGTATGTTTTTCTACTTTATATTGCGTTTATGTCGGCTTATTATCGATATTTCATTATTGTTTTACCCATGTTACTGAAAAGGGTTTGAGTGAGATTCAGAGTTGGCTTTTGTTGACATAGACTTATTGTGTTTTGAATATTTTTATCTGATATGGGGTTCAGGCTCTCCTCTTTGTCATCACTTTCATCATATCATTTTCTATTATTGTGTGAAAAAAAAATATTTTTCCTTGCTCAGGATGATTGGGGATTTAATCCTAATGTCATTTGTTTGTTGTTATTTCTTAATGTTATGGTGGATATGAAAAATGCTAACTCCATATTAATTGTTTTATCTGTACATGTATTCCCAATATCCATGTCGCCATGAAGATTGATTTTAACGCTGCTCCCAAGCGCAAGAAATCTTTGGCTCCTCTTCTTCCAAAGGACTTGGCCTCTGGGAGTTCTAAGGAAATTAAAGGCGTATTTTTGTGAGGACACGAATATGTATCTAACCGACTTCCTTCCCTTTAAGTGGCTAGTGGTTCGATATCATTGGTTGTTGGTTCAACTCAAATGCTTTTGCCTTTAGAGTCCTAGTCTCTATTGCTATCTAGGGACCCTTCTAAGAAGAGAAAGATGTCAAGCGTTTCTGGGTCAGTTATAGACCGCAAGTCTTTATTTTTCCCTCGCATTAATTAGTAGCTAGACCCGAAGACATTGTTGGCACTTCCCTCTTTGGAGAAGAAAGTTGATTCTTTGGAGAAATGCTAGACTCTTCAGAAAAAATTGGGAAATGCTAATAAGGAGAAAAGAAATTACAAGAAAATGAGCAAAGGCTTTTATTATAAGGAAGGCTTCCTTGGTGGCTGATGTTAAGATGGTTTTCAAAGATTTAGAATTGACCAATGAGAGCCTTGTATCTTAGATTGCCAAAATTGATAGTGAGATTTTACGCGGCAGAGAGGAACTTCAAACCATCAAGGCTGATCAATATGCTCTCTCTCAAGACCTTGATAAGGCAAGAGATGAGAAGGCATTGCTTCTTAATCGGTTGGAGAGTACGAAGACAAAATTGGTCCTTGCAAAATCTAACCTTTCTAAGGCGAAAGCTGATGAGGAGAAAGCTTATTGAGGAGGCCATGCAAAAAGGGGGGGAATAAAGTTCTTGACATCATTATGAACTTTCATCATGAGTTAAATATAGATTTCTTAGAGGCACGTGAATAGGATGTTGGGGACACCCCTCCTTTTGAGGATACTCCATTAGTTGTTGAGGATTAAGATAATCCTTCCACTTTTGTTGAACCTACCCAATTTGTAATCCCTCTACTCACTTCTTCAATCGAAACCACTGCTAGTGCTAAGATGGTTGATACTTTTGTTGATGCTTCCCCGCTCTCTCTGTAGTGAGTGTACCCTTTGAGGGTAGCGTTCCAATTAACCACGATGATCCCGTTTTTGGAAATCTTCAGACGCTACTTGACTTAGATAGATAGCTCGCTTTTGTCTAATGAAATTTCATTACGTCTCTGTATGACACTGCTAATTTAGCAATTTATTGATGAGATTTCATTGTTTATTTTGTACAATTTGTTCATTTGACTATTTTTTAGGCTTGCCCTACCTTATTAATTCATCATTCAGTTTCGTATAACTATAAATTACGACAATTGTTTTTAATTAGCGTGATTCATTGTACTTATGGCAATTTCCATATTTTGACAATGCTATTTACCAAATGAACATTTATTAAATCAACATATCAATCATAAGGGGCTCATGGATTGCATTCATGTCCCCCTACCACGACTTTATTATTATTATTATTATTATTATTAGTAGTAGTAGATAGTAGTAGTAGTACTACTACTATTACTACTACTACTACTACTTCTTCATGTGTTACTGAATATGTCATGACATTTATAAGTAGGCAAACACGATCTCGCTATTTTTTACAATAATTTCCTTTGGGGTGGAAATCAACATATCAATCATAAGGGGCTTATGGATTGCCATCCTGTCCCCCTACCATGGCTTTATTATTATTTTTACTACTACTACTACTACTACTTCTTCTTCTTCTTCTTCATGTGTTATTAAATATGTCATGACATTTATAAGTAGGCAAACGCGATCTCGCCATTTTTTACAATAATTTCCTTTGGGTTGGAAATCAATTCTCGTGTTTCTTTGGCAATGTTGACATCGCCTTTAAATGAGATTCCTTTGGTGGGATAAACCTTACCTTCATTTGAAATTCCTTTGTTAGAATAAACCACACCTTTACTTGGAATTTCTCTGACGGATAGAGACTAGCATTCATAATTTCTTTGTTGCAATCTTTTTTTAGGTCTAGACTTGATTTGTGCTTCAAAATTAATGCTTTCTCCAGTACTTGTTAAATCATCTTTACTGGCAGACGCTCTTTCAACCTATCCTTCACAAGTAATAGGTAAGTTTTTACACACTTATTAGGAGCTTAAGTAAGCTTATTATTTATTTAAGGAGTATATATTATTTCACAATTATGTAATTCTTGCTTTTATAAGTTGGAAATCACCAATTGAAAGAGAAAAAGCAAAATGTAAGAGAAAATGGACCAAAATTGTACAAAATTGTGAAGTTGGGGACCAAAGTGCACATGTGTTGAAAGTTTAGGGACCTTGATTGCAATTTATCAAGGGCATAATTGAAATAAAATTCAAGAACCAAAATGAAGAAAATCTAAGTTGAGGGATTGGGTGTGCAATTGGTGAAGGACTAAAATACAAAAAAGGGACAAAAGGGGGTTGCATGCACATGCCTCCTAGCTGCGCATACGTGGGGCTTCTCCTAAAAAAGGTAGAAGTAGTTTTGCTTCCACGACGTGGGTGTGCCCTGGAAAGCCCGTGCCCTATGCTGTTCTCTCAGGCTAAGTCGTTTTCTGCTTCTTTTGAAATTTCAGGGATGTTCTAAAAATTTCTTTGGATGGTTTGTAGGGCTTTTAAAGCCAATTTCAACAACTTTGTTCATTGTTCTCTACCCACCCATTCAAACCCTAAGGAGAGGAGAAAAAATGCAACAAAAGGGAGAGAAAACCAAGCAAAAAGGGAGAAATTTTGGGAAAATCAAGATTATACAATTACATTGTGTCAAGAATCCATCCAAGTAACATGCTTTACCTTTTATCTTGTATTTATCATTTGTTTTCTTTATTTTGTAATGGGTTTTTCTAGCATTTCCATTTTGTGCCTTTGTATTGACATGAACTAAATTATTAATGTTGGGATGAATGAGTAAACTTAACCTAACTTTATTAATTTCAGAGTTTGCTTTTTAATGCCAAAATATTTATTGTCATGTGCATTTATTGTTGTATTTAATGCTTTGCATTTATTGGCCAACAAATGTTTATGTTTTTTGATTTGTGCAAGGGTGAGAGATTGTTATACATTTTAGATTGGAGTAGTAAATGCCCTAAGTTCTTGTAGGGAATAAAGATATACCTATAACCTTAGGTAACCAATTGAGTTATTTTCACAAAAGGTGTAATGCAATTTGTTAGATTTTAATCAACATAGAGTTATAGTAGGTTAAACAAACTAATTGTGGGTGATTTCTCTTGAAAGAGGTAATTACCTAAGAAAGGAGAATCGGGTCTAACATGATTAATGAACAATTTATTAATTTATATGTTGAGAAATTAATTAAGCGACTGTTAAGTGGTATCATGAATCCTAATTATTTAATCCTCAAAACCTTCCAAAATTTGTTATGTGGTGTGTTTTGATTGAATGTAAACTTATTTTTTTCTTTTATTTCCAAAAATTTAATTTCATATTGTGTGTGTGTGTGTTTTAATTATTAGAATTAAAATGACTAGAGAGTAGTGTAATTAAAAATAAACATTTTTCGAGGGATTGATTCGGACTCATAGTCCATTTTATTAGTTGAATGCGATTCGTGTACTTGCGATTAGTAATTTTAGTGAACAAACAACATTAGACGCTTGCTTTCCCAGAAAAGAAATTTCAAGCATGCATTTTTTTATTTTTCAACAATGAATATGGTATCACCATTTGAGGTTTTTTTAGCTGCTTTTCGTAGAGCATTGACATAGCATTCACGTGTGGTAGTCTATTTTCCTTGATGCTGACTATCTCTTGGGGAGTTTCGAATTTCACGCACATATGGTAGATAGATGTTACTACTTTCAGTTGTTTCAGAGTGGTCTTCCCAAGATCCCATTTTAAGCAGATTTACTATCCATGATCAAGAAATTCATGATCCTTGAAATACAATTGGCTCTTTACCAAGCTCAATTGCCAACGTAATTTGTCCTCTTGGAATCAAGTTATTTCCTATGAAGCCATATAAGAGTTCAGTCATGGATATCCATAGGTGATCAACTTATATTTGATCGAATGACCTCCTAATCAAAATATTCGCATAGCTCATGTTATCCAAGTGCATGCAGCTGAGGTCTTTACGAGCTTGTATAGTCCACACTAACAATGCATCGCAGTGGGGAATATGATTCCCTATTCATCATCACTATCAAATGTAATTAGGAAAGATATAGTTTTAGGATTATCTTGAATCTAGAATACTTCCTGTGTGGGCCTTTTGGAGGCATGAGCATAATTCCTTTGTGTGTTCATTGTTTCCCTACCTATATAAGGGCCTCCGATTATGGTGTTGATTTTTCTTAATGGGGGGTAAAGAGCTAGAAGCATTTCGCAGATGCTTGTGTTGGCTTATATTGCTTTAGTATGACTTTTTAGCATCGACCTTTGGTTGGGTAAGGTAGTCTCCTTGGATCACCTTTTCTATGTGAGCCTCCTTGTTGACTTTGCAGTTTGGCCATATTGAGTACCTCATAGCACTCATCCATATTGCGATCCCTATAACGATTAATTTTGAAGAATTTCTCCTTTTGGCTTTTAGGGTGGAATGTGCTTCACCCATACCTAATAGAGGGGCCAATGATATTACATGCACCTTACCTTTGTGTTCGTTATAATGCGAATATTGGCACACTGGGAATTTAGAAGAATATGCTGAAGTATTACCTTTAAGTTTTTCTGCACGGATCCGCTCCACCTTCTTTCGATTGGAATGGTGTCCTCTTTTTGGATCTCATTCTAGATGAAGTTTACCATCTGGCAATAAGAAGTCGGATTTCGGTTATGGACATCCTGCTAGAAGGTTGTCTTTATCAATAGGCCATTCCAAAGGACGTCTCTGGCCTTCTTGTCCGATATGGTTTTGCAAGTAATTAATTTGATGCTAAAATGTGCAAAGTAGCTTTTGAGAGACTCGTCTTCAACCTGTTGCATATCACTCTCGACAAATGCTCCTAAAAATGCCTGCTTTAGTTGTGGCCAGCTTCTGATTTATCATAATGATAATTTTCTATACCATATCTTAGAAGGTTTGTCCATTGTTATATGGAAGCTTTGGCACTTTAGTACAAGGCTTGCCTTGTTCAACTTCATCTATATCATATACTCATGTAGATGGTACACATGATCTCCTTTTTCATTGTATTTCTCTATCATAGAGCGAATAAATTTGTCTGAAATTGGCATCTCTTTGATTTCTTTCGAAAATTGTACATACTTATCATTGCCATCCATTTCATATGACCCGGTCATCTGATTTTCGTTCCTCAAATAGAAGAGTGTTGCATGAAGTATCAAAGGAATTCTTTCTTCCTTGACCCTCTTTGCGGTAGTATGGAGTAGGTCTTTTATTTCGTGAGCTTACCTCATCCATCGGTTTTCCTATAGTGGATTTAGCTTCATCTTGCTTCTTTTCCATACTTCCATCAGCTCTTAACACATGCTGGTTGTTATGCATCTTGCGAAAAGAATTAGCGACTTGCTTTTCTCGGCTGTCACCGAATTTCTCTTGCCACTTTCCTTCTGGATTTTCAATTTGTGCACGTAACGAAATATTTTCCACCATTAACATCTTCAGGCTTTTCGCCATCTCTTGAATTATTTTTGCAATGGACATCTTTTTTCTTAACCGACGGTGCTGAGTGAAAGAAATGATGGCCTGTGACTTTGCTGATCTTTCTTCTCTTTTTATTTTATATTAGCATCACTATCCACGAGATCATTGTTGCTATATCCTTTTATCTCAACCTTCGGTGATAGTTTTCCTATTGTTCCACTCATTTTTCTCAAATATTACAGATTTCAAGGCTTTCTTAGCTATAATAGAGTTTTCGTGGCATACTCTGTTCAAAGTTTCTCACACAAGGCAACAATTTGTTGATGGTAAAAATCAGAACAAATCCTCTCACTTAACTATAATTTTCTCCTCCTAAAATTACTTGTTTCGATGGTCACACTTGGAACAAAATGTAAAGTAGCTATTTAAGATGAAATATTTGAATCGCATGCTTTACTCTTAAAAAATGGGGTAGTTAGAGATTTTCCTCCAAGTTTTGGGGCAGTTTGGTCAAATGGGTAATGTGATAGATGGCGGATCCATATTGGTTTGCCTTATAACCGATTCTCATATGAATATAAAGTTTTATTCGTTAGACCTCGTGTATTTTATTAATAGCATGTAGCCAACTTTGATGAAGGAATTGTTTGGTAAGCTGATGTGAACCATTTATGTTTCTATTATTCTGTGTGGTCACAAGCTTCACGGACAGTCATCTGAGTTCACGACACCTTACCAAATGGACGTTTAGTGTTCCGAGATTTTATTGTAAAAGGATTCAAAAAGAAATGAGAGGATATTGAGCTTTTTTGTGCGAAATTATAATTTCCTTATAATTTCAAGTCAAACTTGAACTTTAATTTTAAACACACATTTAGATTATTAGTCACTTATTATCCAAAAATGGGTGTTTGGGATTCCTTATATTGAAAATATACTTGTTTTGCTTATTTGATAATTGATTTAAGAGAAAAATCGATTTGGACAAGTTGGATGGAAAACGAGTGAACTTGGACGAATTATGGAAATTTGGGACCAGAAACATTCAACTTTAATAGATTAGCAGGATCAGACAACGCATAATATAATGTGTTAAAGTGGAACTTTGACAATATATTATGTTAATGTAATGCATGCCATTTTTTTTGTAGTGATTATTGTATAGTTGTAACATAATATAATATAGTTGTTTTTCATTGCACGTGTCATTACTTGCTGTAATTTTGTAAATTTTTTCAAGAAGGGTATAGAAGAATTATAACATTTCATCGGATCATATTCATTGTAATGTAAACTAATAAAATACATTTCAGGGAAACTTTGACAGTAGATATGTTAATTTAGTGCATGTAAGTTTTGGTAGTGGCTATTGTATTTTGTAATATATTACAATATAGTCGATTTTTCATTACATAGGTCATTGCATGTTGTAATTAGAGGTAGATAAAATGATAAGACCAAATCAAACCGAGATGTTCGGTTCGGTTGTACAAAAAAATTAATATTTTTGGTTCTTAGAATTGAAAACCATTTGGTTGAATCTGTTTTTGATTTTGGTTTTGGTTCTGGTTTTGGTTCTGATGCTAGAATCGAGAACCAGAACCAAGAACTAAATCCAATTATTATTATTATATGTGTGCG
>CAIGRB010014494.1:50634-88470 GCA_903798255.1 Fraxinus quadrangulata
AAAAAAAAAAAAAAAAAAACCATTAGTACATGGTTGATTGTTCAGTTCGATTTAGTCCTCTTGGAACCATAAGAAAATAAAACTATGTCCACCCCTAATTATAATTGTTTAATTTTCGTATGAGGAGGGTATAGCAAAATTTTTACATTTGTCGAATCACATTCATCTTAACATAAATTCAATTCATTTTAGTGAAACTCTGACATTACATTATGTTAATGTAATCTATGTGATTTTTTTCGTAGTAATTACCGTGTTACTGTAATACATTGCAGTATAGCCAAATTTTCATTACATGCTATAGTTGTGTAATTTTGCCTAGAGGGTTATAGCAAAATTTAACATTGCATCAGATCACATTCATTTTAACGCAATTAATACAATACATTTAAATGAAACTATGGCAGTAGATTATGTCAATATAATGCATGTGATGTCATGGAAATATTACGATGATACTAGATTTTAGAAAAGTTTTTAAGTGAAACTTGTTCCGTCGCATTTCTTGAAATATTTAAATAATAATGCAACAACAGATTTTTTATTGAAAAATCAAAATCGTACAAATTATAGAAAGAACTTGGTGGAACAAGTTGAAAGTCAGGATGGGAAAACTACAACCGAAAGTTGAGCAAATCCTATTAGGATTCAATCTGAATCTTCCAATCTTTTTTATAAGTCTCACAGTCCTTAAAGCTCCATTTACACGTTAAGTGAAGCTCGAAGGTAGCAATCTTAGTTAGAGATTCCCATCAAATCAATAAAGACTCTAGCAAAAGCTTGCTAGAAATATGTGGATAAAACAGTGTTCCATATTTCTATCATGGAAAAACATGATAATAAAAAAGTTATAAAATGATAGAAAATATTCAATACTACACTAGACACGTAATGTGTTCCAATGCTAGTTTCTAGTTTGGTCCGAATAATTAACACAACAGCCTCGGATAGATAGTCTTTCGTGGATAATGGTATCAGAATTAGGTATCGATATGACGAAAAGCTGTAATAAAAGAACTAAAACATATTACAAATATCAACCCAATAATAACTCAATACAATAAAAAAAAATAAAAAAAATCAATAACTACAAATCAATTCTCAGCAACCAAGTTCGAAACAATGAAGAATTGGTGAAGAGCAAGAACTTGGAGTTTACTTTTGCAAAAAATGTGTTAAATTAAGCTTAACAAATAACACTAAATTCCATCAAAAGTTAAAAAACATAGATCAATATCAGATTCTAAACTAATTTTTATCTAAAATGGGTAAACTCTAAACTGTACATTGTTTTCAGAACAAAAAAATAAAAATCAAACACAATTAAGAACCTTGACTTCACATTAGACTTGGATGGAGATTGCTTGAAGATCCTGTAACAATCACGATGTTTGGAACTGAAATATTACTGCTTGAGATGTCGAAAAATTGTTTCAGTTGCGAAAATGAAAGCAAAAGATTGATTAGGATTTTTCATAATTTTTAGGGCAAATGATAGGCCGAGTCTAAATATAATTTTTCAATAAAATAATTTTCCACATAATTCATGGAATAAAAATATTATATATATATGAATTATCAATTATTTTGTTAATGAAGATATCATGACACGTGGTTATCACGGGCAACACAACACCGTGCAGTCTTCCGTCTCTTGACGCCAGGTTCCTGGCCCAAGCCTGATCTCCCTTGTCTAAACAAACCCCAACTCATGTTCTCTGCTACTCTATCCCCAAAACCCACTCTGCAAAAACGTCACTCGCATTGATCTCGCACTGCAAATTTCATTTTGACCTGTCGTTCTTCATTGTTTTGGTAAAAGAAATACCCAGCTATAGATTTGCAATTAGTAATAGAAAAGACTAATGATGGAATATGAGAACCAGGGCTATGAAGAAGCCCATCTTTATGCATCAAAAGAAGAAATGTCTTCATTAGTCCTCAATGAAGATCCATCACCACCGTCTAACGGCTCAAAGTCGTTTTCTGATGACCCCCTTTCATCAGCTCCACCGTTCGTTGAAATTCCGACCGACGATACTGATCCCCTACACTCGCCTTCACCGAATGAAGTTCTTCCCAATCACAGCTCCATTAATTCCATCCTCGAACCTCCGTCTTATGCTGACGCCATTTTCCAGTCTTTTGACTCGGATTATGTTGATTCTGCTGAAGTCAATAGCCAAGATCAGTCGTTGTCAGCATTATCATCGTTTTCGTCTGATTATGTTAAAATCTGTGTTTCGGATCCACAGAAGGAGCAGGAGCACTCTGGGTCACTTGTGCCAGGAGTGAGTTATTATTTCACATATTTGATTACCACTTTCACGAATTTGCCGGAGTTCAATGGAGCGGAGTTTAATGTTCGAAGAAGGTTTAGAGATGTAGTAACTTTGTCTGATAGGATATCAGAGAGTTATCGCGGGTTATTTATACCAATTAGGCCTGATAAAAGTGTAGTCGAAAGCCAGGTGATGCAGCAGAATGAATTTGTGGAACAAAGGCGAATGGCCTTGGAGAAGTATTTGGGGAAGCTGGCGGTGCACCCGGTGTTAAAGCGAAGTGAGGAGCTACTAGTGTTTTTGACAGTTCCAGGGAAAATGCCGCTGGCAAGGACAACTGATGTGTCATCGAGGATGTTGGATGGTACGGTGACGCTGCCTAAGCAGCTGTTTGGCGGGGAGAGTGCAGTTGGAGAAGCCGCGAAGGTTAGTGAGGTGGCACAGCCGGCAAAGGGCGGAATGGATTTGTTGAGGATTTTCAGGGAGTTGAGGCAGTCCGTGGTGAATGATTGGGGTGCTACAAAACCTCCTGTAATTGAGGAGGATAAGGAGTTCTTGGAGAAGAAAGAGAAGTTGCAGGATTTTGAGCAGCAGATAAGCAATGCGTCTCAGCAGGTTATTTCTTACCCCTCTTATTATTATGTATTCTTGGGTCAAAGATTATAACTTTTTACACATATATTTGTCGATTTATTTTCGTATAGGAAAGAATTAGAAAAATGGCTTTTGCATTAAATTGATCCTCAGGTTTAGAAAAATTAGTTAGTCAACATTCAAGATGGGTATTTAAAATTTCAAGGTTTGATTTATGTTTAACTTACTTTTTTATTTCAAGATCTAAATTTGTTTGTACTGCAAAATAATATTCAGCAATTAGTTGAGATAGCAGCTTAGTTTGAGTGTAATGCAGTACTTAAGAAAACTGTGGTTCTCTAGCTGGCAGACTTTTCATTTGCTAAATCCACAAATAACTCTGTTACCAGCTCAGTGCCGAAATCTACTATTTTTGAACTTCTAAATGGAACACTTTTATGAAACTTGATGATTAATTTCTTCTATAATTTCTATGGTACAGGCTGAATCTCTCGTTAAAAATCAGCACGACATGGGGGAGACTATGGGTCAATTGGGATTGGCTTTTGTGAAGTTAACCAAGTTTGAAACGGAGGAAGCTATTTATGACTCTCAAAGAGCATGTGCTGCGGACATGAAAAATGTGGCAACTGCTGCTGTCAAAGCAAGCAGATTGTATCGGGAATTGAATGCTCAAACTGTCAAACATTTGGTAAATCATTTGGATATTTCTTTCCTTGTTTAATTTGGCTTTCAATAGTGAGTTTCACATGTAAAGATCTGTTGGGTGTGCGTGTTCTTTTTTATTCACGCTTCTTCATTTCACACTGCTGATTTCTGTGACTGAAATGAAACTTTTTAATATAATGCAGTTGATTCATGGAAAGTAAGATTTTTTTCTGCTTATCCTCGCACATGTCCTAACAATCTCGCTCGTGTTATTTGTGCAGGATAAGTTTCATGAATACCTTGGGCTGATGCTAGCTGTCAACAATGCATTTTCAGACCGAACAAATGCTTTGCTCACAGTACAAACCCTTCTATCCGAATTGTCATCTTTAAATTCAAGGATTGAAAAGCTTGAAGCTGCTTCATCCAAGATATTTGGTGGTGATAGATCTAGGATTCGGAAGATAGAAGAGCTTAGAGAAACTATAAGAGTAACTGAGGAGGCTAAAAATTGTGCTGTCAGAGAATATGAACAGATAAAGGTAGGTTCTTTGTTCTTAATAGTCTAATGAAGAAACTTTTAACTAAGGTTATTTGATTTGTGTGCCTGATTCTGTGTCTTGAATTTGAACATCTGTGTTTTCCCTCTTTAATTGTGTCAAGGTTTTTCTATCTATGAGTATTGCCCTTTTTATGGTCAAATTAAAATATATCAAGTTGTTTCCCTTTCCTCTCTGCATTAAAAGTCACGTGAGTTGGTGCCACTAGCATTAACCGTCAAACAAATAACTAAAAGGGATCTGTATGGTTAGGCCATTAGGGGTGTGGATGGAAAAGAATTACTAAAGCCCTACAATCAATGTTTTAGAAAAGAGCACCTCTAGATGTTCTTAGAGTTGAAGACCCAAATAATCCAAAAAATATGATTAATAATCCCTCAACACTTATGCTGAACATTCGGAGTTTCTGTATAATCTATGTTCTATCTCTCTTCCAACATATCTGTGCCAAACAGGGTTGTATCTTTACAAGTTAACAGGTAAAGAACTACATAATGAATCAATTAATAAGGGATGCTAAAAGCTGGAATTGAGCCAGTGGAATATATGGAAAAAAAAAGGTCAGAGAAATATTTTTTTTATCTGTGCCACTTATTCCAGATTTGAAGGTTTGATAAGTGACATGTGGCTACTTTTATCCCTGTCCCGTGTACAAGTTTATATTAGGAGATTGTGAGTTTTTCATGCTATTTTAGTACCTTCATAGATGACTTTCCCGAAGACCAGTTGGGGTTGATATTGGGTGTTAAAGAATGGTGGGCAGAGTTTGTTATAACTACTGGTTTTGTTGGGCTAACCAAATCCAATGGATATTGGAAAATGAGACCACCACCGGGTATCCATCTAAAAAGTCTGATCTTTATGTTTTCATTGGAATATCAACAATTATAACACCGATAACAGTTGGCTATACGCCTAAAATCTATCCTAAAAATTTGAACTATTGAATTGCCTACCATGTACAAAGTGTTGACCTAATTATACACAGAAATACAAATAATTACATAAATTATAGCGAGTCATATCCCTTAAATGAAGGATATATCATATGCTCTAAATTCAGGATTCAGCACTCAACTCAAGTTGGATAACTTTCCTCCATGCCCAGGGTTCTCACCTTGGAATAAAATGTTGGACTAATATTCCTTTTTGTGAAAATTCAACTAGGTGTAACTTGGAAGAAACAAAGGGAGTACAGATTAGAACATTTTTATTTTCTCATCGATGAAGTATCGGTCTATTTCGATGTGCTTGGTTTTGTTTTGTTTTCCTGGTTAATCATGATATTATGATGTGCATGAATGATTATGATTTTGGTCCTGTTAACAGAATGAAGCCTCATTATCTCTTCAATTTTTAATTTCTAGTTTTCCCAACAAGGTTTTAATCTAAACGAGTTCTCTAATTCTTAATTATGGCTCAAAATGTGGCTTCAGTACTGGTTCTAGCAGTAGCATTCTGGATTTCACTCGTCTATGTTACTGAATTGTTGCCCACAAAGGTACAATATCCTCAGGTAGAACTTCTAACAGTCATAGACCTTGCCTGTTAGGAACTTTATAGACTTAAACTCTCATATGTTCACCTGAGTAAACTTCTAACATCTCAAAGTTTCATAACTACATTCATGTGATTTTCAAAGGGAGTATGCATGGCAACATACGTGAAGTTTGACCTTAGGTGTGAGATAGATAGAGGTGTTGTAGTGGGCAGGGTAGGGTAACTGGGGAAGGAGGTGTTATGCACTGAGGGAGTGGGGCAGGGATGGAGAGGCTGCATACCAGGGGAGGAGGGTGAGGTTGGTGGGTTGCACACCAGGCGTGCTGGAGCTGGTTGCATTGGAGTGGGGACTGGCATGGGTATGGTAGGTCGTGGGTGAGTAGAAGTATGATTGATTTTGGAAATATAAAGGTAAGATTGGTCAGTTATTAAAAGGTTGTATAAGTGAGGCCATTTTATAAGTTGGGCCTTTTAAGTAAATACATCTGTCTTTTACACAATATGGCATTTATTATTATATGAAACGATTGAATCATTTGTCATATGATTACATCACATGATAGTGGCTCATGAATCAGTGATTTAGGTGTCAGATTTGATATACACGGATATGGGTTATTTGGGAGTATTGAATTCTGGGAAGGCACAAAAAGCAGAAGCACAAGGAACATCAAATATTCCCAATAGTGTATAGCAGACAAACGGTTCTTTGATGAAAAGAAGGCTATCCATGTTAAAGGACGCGCCAAATTCTTTAGTGGGAGGAGAGGCTCTTGTTTCCACTTGTAATCCATTTTTTCTTTTTAACATTTTTCTCCTATTAGATGTTGGCTTTAGTTTCCAATAGTTTTCCCTTGTGTCTAGCTAATTTCATTAGTCACGTCACCTTGGATTCTCGTCGTCTTCTTTGTTTGATCCTCGTTGCCTTGTGTCCTGCCATATGCAAACCATTGGCCAAACCATACGCATAAATACTAGTTACATAGAGCATAGTTAATCAAATATCATAAAGGAATCCTGTCTTTTTCCAACAGCATCCCCTTGTACTAAATGCAATACTGTTAAAAACTTAAAAGGCAAGAATTCTCTGTGGCCATTATTATTTTTAAGTACATTGTCCAAGAAATTACTGTGTTTTGCTTAATAAAACTGATGACAATTTCTCATCATATGTGAGATGTTCCTTTTCAGATATTTATTGTCTATCTGCAATTCAGAGACGAGTATGTATACAAATTTATATTCTTTTTCTTTTTCCTCCATTTTTTCGTCGAGGAGCTGAAGCTGACTTTTATCTGGATAACATTTTCTATAGGTGTGACCACCATATAAAGATTAATGTTTATGTTTTTCTTAAAAGAAAAAGTAATGATGGTTCTTCTTTACTGTTTTTCATTTTCTTGATACGCTAGAAGGATCTGTGTCTTGGAAATGAGAATGCTGCAAATATCCCAATGAGGATTTTATTTTAAGGTTAACAAAATCATTTGTAATATCCCTATTTGGTGCAGATAAAAATTAGATCTTTAGTAGATTTTTGTAAAGTTGATGAAATATGTGGTTGAAAAATCGTGAGTCCTATGAAATGTATGGTTAAAATTAAATGTGGACTTTGACTTAAGTTTTTATCGAGCTTTTAATCCTCATCAAACAGGGGCAAGATCTAGAAAAGTAAAGCTAGAATGAATGGACGCGCATTTTTTTTAATAATACTACTTGTATATAAGGAGTTATAGAAAGTTTTACAGATAGATGATGTGTCAAAAAGAGAGTGGAGAAATGTTTTATTTTTTATTTTTTATTTTGTTGAAGAAATTCTGACCCAATCATATCGCATCACATTATATATATGTACATTAATCTGAAAGTAGTGGTGTACATGTAGCACATTTTTTTCCCTAATGAGAAATGTGGAACTTCTTTGAAAAATAAAAAATGTTCAAAATAAGATGAAAGGGTGACCACTAAAATACTAAAAACTAACACACAAAAAATCTCCACATTGAAATTGTTCCCTAGAATGTAGGTAATAAGACACCCTTAAACCCTTGATGAGTAGGCATCCAAAGGGAAGCCCAAATGCAATCATATGCCAGACAAACTCAAACCCTATAGCCCACCACCATCAAAACTTTAGCTTTCATTTGTAGCCATAGAACAAAAATGAACGTGAAACTTCCCGACTTTCAAGTAACATTGGCCCTTTCCTATGAACCAAAACTACCATATTTACTCAGAAATGAGGGAAGTACAGGTTCTAGGAGTGACCTAATCAGTTTTAATTTCAAATAAAACTTGCTTTAATTCCTCAAGTCCAACTCTCCTTGGAGAAAGAATTTCATGGTGTCTGTTTATAAGAATGATGGAGATATCCAATATTGTAAAAACTCTATAGTATCAAGCTTATCTATAGTATTAAGCTTTATGGAATTGACTGTTGAGTTTCTATGAGATTAGATGTCGATGATATGATTGTGGTAGAAATGAAAATGTTATGATGGCTGGATGACTATTTATTATTGATAAAATAAGAAATGAAAATTTACGATATTAAGTTGAGGTAAGCTGATTGAGTATAAATTTAGGGAGAAGATTGGATAGTTGGGACATGTATTGTGTGGACAGGAAGAGACTATAAATCACAAGAGCAATTCAATTTTGGTAGAATGTGTTAGGGAAGGGAGACATGGACAAAAATTATCTTGTCCAGAAATTTTGGTGAAAATTTTGATTTTGATTCAGTGGACTTTTCAATGGAGTTGTCAGTTTATCAAACAGTTTTTTAGAGGATTCAGGTAGCCAACAAATAAATGGAAACAATGATTAGCAAGATGCTGTCACTTGGGGGATTGGGTGGCATGGACTTTCACCAATTCCATTAAAATAAATTGACCAGGGTAGAAGATTATGCTACCTAGCACAAGAAGTTGAAATGTGTGTTAATGCATTCCACAATCATTCGGCTACTTTGTAATTAAACAAAAATTTAGAATTTGCTCTTCCCTGAGAATATGCTCATAGTTCATACGTTTAATATTTAATTTCACCTGCTATATTTTCTAGAATTCAATGCTTTCACTTGTTATCAAAGTTCTTTCTCCATCTGTCTGGTTAAAGTTTTAATGTTAGTGAAAGGGGGCAGTAGGGGAGGCAAAACTACCTGTCCAATTAAATGTCACAGTTAGATCACATATTCAAATTGACTCCCATAATGGAAAGTGGAATGGAATAATTGGGCAAGAGATGTATTTGTACTTCTTCAAACTTCAAAAATACTGATGTGTAGTAAATTTCAAAATTTGTATTCTAGTTTTTGATAATGAGTTCCATTATCAAGAATTGAAGCACTGATTTGTTCTACAAAGCACTAAATTGTTGTTTTCAGTATCATTTACTCCATAATATGATTACCATCTCAAGTATAATAATGGATCATGCAGGAAAATAACAAGAATGAACTTGAGAGACTAGACAGAGATAGGCACAATGATTTCCTGAGCATGCTCAAAGGATTTGTTGTTAATCAGGTACTTGTTTTCCCTTTCGTTATTGGTGCTGTGAGACTCTTTAGCTTGATTTTGATAATTGAATTTGTTTGTGGTCTTGTGATTAATTTTGTTAATTTTCACTAATTGGAAAAAAGAGAGAACGAAATTCTGATTTTCATTCCTGATTCTTGTTTGATGCTATTTGGAAATTTGAACGTTCAATAGTCTTATGACTAGTGAACAAGTTGAGTTCTACTAACAGGAAGTATCTTTTCCTTTTTGAAATAACTAGCTGCGCCGTATCACTAATATTACATAGTGACAGTGATGTAGATCGTCAGATTTGAACATTCCGCAATCCCGAATCCTTCAGAACTTATTTCGAATCAAACAGTTGAATTAGAAGTGGACATGAGCTTTCATAATTTGTTGTGCACATAGCGATGAATAAGCAAATCAATTTTGTCGTGGAGTCCTGGACTATGGTAGTGGGTTTAAGGCTTCTTGTACCGCTGCTCGTCATCATCATCATAATAATGAGAACATGGCCTGGATAGAAGAAACCAATAGCTAATCTTGAGAGTTGCAAAATTACTTATTTACCATTACAAACGGTGTTCCTTAAAAGGGTGTTTTACCTTTTGATCTCTCTATTGGGAGGGCCAGTATAGAATCTGACCGCAAGCATTAGAATTAAATTTATGGACCATAATCTTCGTAGAGGAAAAAATCTTGTGATTTATCTAGTAAAATTGATAAGTTTATACATGGTAGAAAATAACTGAAACTAACACGGCCACCATGGTCGGTCATAGAATTGCTGTTCATAATATAGTAAGAAAATGCCTATATACAACATTTTGTTTCTTTCTCTACTAAGTAAGAATTGTGATTCCTTTATGTGAAAATTGAGTTGAGAGAACTAACAAGCATTGATGTTAACAGGCAGGATATGCAGAGAAGATAGCAAATACTTGGGAAACAGTTGCAGAAGAAACTAGTGGATATGTGAAACAGCCGAAAAGCTGGCGGTAAATATTAGGTTTTAATGAAGCACTTTCTTTATTCTCACCCCACCCCAACCCAACCCAACCCAACCCAACCCGCTTGTTACGTTGTCTTTACCTCAGTCATATGCACCGATCAACATCATCAAATGTAAGAAGAGGGTTAGCTAGCCGTTGTTCATTCTAAGTTACTCAGATTGTTATTTAAACATTTGTCATATCCCAGAACCAGGTGTTCATTTTACTATTCAGAGTTACTCTTATTGTCTTGTGGGAAGTTCGGATATGATGGTACCTGTTGCATAGCACAAGTTCTTGTAAAGTGCACTCTATACAAAAGTGAAAAATGATTTTATTTGATAAAGAGTTAGAAAAGATTTAAGTTCTAGTGCTATTTACATTATATAATTATGATTTTGAGATTTGTTGTTTTGCTAGAAATTTCGAAATTAAATGTGAAGTTCTTATAAATTTATTAAGACTTATCTAATTGAAAGTTGAACTATGAAAAATAGGATAATTTTTACATTTCGAAAACTTGAAAATTGTATAATTGATTAATTATATGAATTTATAAGTAAATAATATAGTATAATAATAGATGTTTGGTATATATTATTTTAGTTATTAAATGATTTTTAGCCTTTGTTTGACCACCATTATTTTCAAATTCTTTTTTCTACATTCATTTTTTAACAATATATTCACACAATAAAATAAACATAAGTTCAAAAAAATTACGTACTTTTTAATCACACATTTTCCTAAAAATTGCTATTCAAAACTCTATTTTCGATGAAAAATGGTTGTCAAACAGGGGCTTAGAATGATTAAAAATATAAAATAATATTAAAAATAGGAAAATGTTCTTTTTACGTTTAGACGTCCATTAGGCTTGTAAAACTTGAAAAATTACCTCTACGTTTAGCCCGTTTTACAATTTTTAGAATACTGCTAAAAATTCTACTAGAAATAAATTTTGAATACTAATTAAAGTAGCTTCGTTAGAAAGCTCTTATTCCAGAAATAAAAGTAAAAATAGAAATCAAACGGACATAAAATATATTTCCAAGACAACAATTTATAGGAGGGAAATTTTTTAGCTAGAATATGTTTGATTATTAGGTTCAAATATGATTTAACTTCATTAAAGAAGAAACACATTAGTATTTAGCATCGAACTTGTTACTAATTGTTGCAACCCCTATAAATCACTTCGCTTAAAAATACTTGAGCTTTATAAACACAATTAATTAAATATTCCAATTATGTATTATAATTTTAGAAATATTATATGTTGACCTACGGCTGGCTTCATGTTTTGATTATAACAAACAAATTATTTTTTATCTCTAACTATTGAAGTCGAGTATTCATAGTTATTGTTGCAAAGTTGATCAATTAGAGACAAAAAAGACTCGCAATTGACAATCAATAAAAAATGAGATGAAAGTCAAGCATTCATGTGAAGACAAGAACTTCAACAGTCAAACATCGAAGATATTATGTTTAAATGTTTTCGATTCATATGTAAAGGTAAAATACTTTAATCATTAGCAATGAATCGTTAAAAGTCAAAGATTAATTTTTATGCACGAGATAAATTACTTCATAAAAACACTTGTATAAAAATTATGTTTCAAAAAGTAAGAATTTCAACTTGATATTCAAACTTATTAGTACTTACCTTGAAAAATTAAGTGAAATCGTCCTTCAAATCTTAGAGGTTGTTCTCTTTATATTTCAATTTTGTATTTTGAGTTTTGAATTCATTTTGAATTTTGTGTTTTGAGTGTCCAGTTTGAGATTATTGAAAATGTGTTCTTTTTGGTATTTTGAAAAATTGTTTTGAAAATACAAAAAACGCGTTTTGAAAATTTTGGCTTGATTATAATTGAAAACACCCAAAACGATAAATTTTTCGTTTTGAGTTTTCTTTATAAATTTTTAACTTGTTTTTAAAAATACATTTTCGAAAATAGGAAAGAGAACGCGTTTTCACTATTATGAAAAATCGAAAACAGAAAACAGCTTAAAAATGGTAAAGAGAACATACCCTTACATTTTCAAAACAATAAAGAAAGTAAAAATCTGAGGAATTTCTGCCCAAGCGAATGTCTGGTCGACCAACGGTCGATTTTTCAACCGTTCCGAATTCTAACGCACAACGGCTAGTTTGATTGTTCGATTTAGTATATGGACGTCCGGATGAGTCGTCCGATTAGTCATAATTTGTTTTACTACTATAAATATCATTTCACTTTTCATTCAATACAACACTTTTGAGAGCATTAAAGTAGGACACTATTGAGCTAAATTATATTGATTACACATCTTGTTTATCTTTATCAAATCTTTTACTTTGAAAGTTTTTTGATTGAATTAACTTTTGAAAATAATTCTACCCATCAAAGTTTTTCTCACCTCACACTTGAGCTTCATTCATTTGTATTTATTAAAGTGTTTAGCCTATTTCTTTCTTTGTATTTAGTTTGATCACATCATTTATTAATAACGAAGTTTCAAATTGTAAACTCAATGTTTTTTAAATTTGTGAGTCATATTGAGATATCGTAAAACTCAATATTATATAAGGATTTGTGTTCCTTATTTGTAAGTCATCAGAAGTATTGTAAGGGTTCAGATTGTACCATAAGTCAATGAAATATATTGAACAGGCCTTACTTATGACAGAGAACTGGTAACGGAGGATGTAAATCATTGCTTGGATCGAACCTCCACAATTATATCACTTGCAAATTCTTTTCCTTTTTATTTATTGCTTTTGTATTTGTGCATTTTTGTTTGATTGTTTAAACTTGAATTAATTTTTCAAAAAAGTTTTAATAATCAATTCATTCACTCTTGGTTAGTTTTTCTTGAGCTGTCAATTGGTATCAGAACAAGGTGTTCATTTTTAAAGATTTCACAATTTTGAGTAATGACTAACCACAATCTTTAAAATCTTGAGGGACATTCTATAAATCGTCATTATTTCTTTGATGACACGCATTATAATTATTGGAAAGTTAAGATGATGATTTACATTCAATCAATACATTACAATATTTAGGAAGTTATTGAATATGGTCCTTATGTGCCTACCAAGATTATTAAAGTTGATGAAAACTTGATCAAATCATTCCAAAACTTAGAGAGGAATATGATGAAGATGATAAAAAGAAAACTATCCTTGAATGCTAGAGTAAAAAATCTAATTTATTGCACCTTAGATATAAATGAATTTAATCGTATTATCACGTGTGATTCCACATATGATGTTTGGCATGCATTAGAAGTTCTTCATGTTAGTACTAGTAAAGTAAATGAAACCAAAATTAATTTCTTTGTTAAAGAATTTGAAATGTTTTTCATGAAATAAGATGAATCTAGTGTTACATGAATACTCATTTCATCGATATTGTTAATATCTCAAATGCTTTGATCGTAAATTTATTAATAGTGAGCTTGTAAGTAAAATGGTTAGGCACTATCGAAAGATTGGAGCTAATTAAGGATGTTGATAGAGAATACCAAATATATCAACTCATATCCTTTGGAGAACTTTATGCAACCTTGATGACATATGAGTTCAACAACGTCGAAACTAAGGAAAATACAAGGAAAAACAAAGAGGAATCAAATGAGCCTCTTAAGCGCCAATTACTCTTAAATCAATAATTGAATAATGAACTACAAGTGAAAATATGAGTTATAAGGAGTTTGATGATCTAGTCATTCTCGTCAAAAAATGGAGAGGTTTTCGAAATAATCGAAAATTCCAAAAAAAGAAAAACAAGGGTGAAGATAGAAGCAATAAAATCATTTGCTATAATTGTGAAAAACCCGGTTACAAGATAATCGAGTGTCCAAACAAGAAAAGAAATATGAAGAAAAGGGCACTCCAAGCAATATAGGATGAAAGAGACAATGACGATGGCGTTGAAAATGATAATCAAGAAGAAATTTTCAACATGTGCTTCATGGCAATCAAAGATGTGGTAAATTCTATTGAAAAATATCTACATCATATGATGATTTATCTACATCATATGATGAAATTCTTGAGAAAATTGAAAACCTTGCCCTAAATCACTCAATTCTTAAAAAGAAATGCTACTTGTTGAAAAATGAAATAAAGAAAATTTTAGAAATTCAAAAGGAAAATATTGATTGATTAAAGAAAATTCCTCTTTGAAAGAAAAAGTTGAATACTTAACTAAAATTATTTCTAAATTTACTCAAGGTAAGAAGAATTTTGATTTAATACTTAGTGATCAAAATTGTGTTTTTGATAAAGGAGAAATTTGATATAAATCATTCTTGAAAAAAAAAAATTTCAAAAATCTATTTGTCAAAGCCTCAAACACATCTTCAAAAATTACATGTAACTTTTGCAACAAAGATAGACATTTGCTTATAATTGTCTAAAAAAAAGGAAGTTACACTTTGAAAGTAAGAACAAGTTGATACAAGAATCCACCAAAACTAACTACTAATGACCTAGACTTATATGGGTACTAAAGATAAAAAATTGAATTATTTTTATAGGTATCAAAGAAGATGAAGAGCAAATAGTTATTGGATAGTGAATGCTCAAAACACATGATTAGAGATAGAATATCACTATCAAATTTTAAAACGAATGATAGAGGTCATGTCACATTTGGAGACAATTCAAAATGAAAATTATTGGAATTGGAAACATTGGTAATCCTTCCTCTCCTTCTATTGAAATTGTGCTACTGGTGGAAAACTTCAAACATAATTTATTTAGTATTAGTCAATTATGTGATAAATGTAATCATATTAAAACGATGTTTCTAAATGTTTTACTAAGGAGGCTACATCAAAGGAAATAATGTTTATAAGAAGCCGAAGCAAAGATATTTATATCATAAATATTGAATTTGAAAGTGATGAAAAATGTTTATCAAATTTAAAGGATGATACTTGGTTGTGGCACATGAGATTATGTCATGTTAGCATAGATGTTCTTTAAAAAATCTCCAAAAATTATTTTGTCAAAAGTTTGCCAAATTTAAAGTTTGATAAAGATAAAATTTGTGATGCATGTCAATTTAGTAAACAAAAGCTCATTTAATCCTAACTTTGACTACAAAACCACTTCAACTACTCCATAAAGATTTTTTTGGACCTTCTAGAATCACTAGATTAGGTGGGAAACATTATGATTTTGTCATTGTCAATGGCTTCTCTAGATTCACTTGGATTTTATTCCTAAATCCTAAAAATGAAGCTTTAAATACATTCAAACATTTTTGCAAAAGAGTTCAAAATGAAAAATGATACTCCATTACAAATATTAGGAGTGATCATGGTGGATAATTTGATAATATCAGTCGGAAAAGCGAATACTACTCTTTTCGTCAAAACTCAAAAGAATGACATGATTGTTGTTCAATTTTATGTCCATGATATTATATTTGGTACAACTAATATCCATCTTTGTGAAAAATTTTCAAAATGCATAAGCTTGTAATTTGAAATGGGTATGATGGGAAAACTTAAATTATTCATTGGTCTTCAAATTAAGCAAACTAGTGATGGAATATTCATCAATCAAAATAAGTATGTATTGGACATGCTCAAGAGGTTTGAAATGCACAACATGAAACCAATGAATACTCCTATTCATAAAATTGGATAAAGATGATCAATGTAGTTCCGTTGATATCACAAAATATTGAGGTATGATCGAACCCCTCTTCACTTAAGCGCAAGTAGACCCAATAATATGTTTATTGTGTGTTTATGTACTAGATTTGAATCAAATCTTAAAGAATCTCATTACCGCTGTAAAAGGATTTTTTAGAAATCTAAGTGGCACTAGAACCTTAGGGCTTTGGTATCCAAAGGGTACTCACATTGATCTACTTAGTTATTCGGATGTCGTTTGGGTCGGTTGCACAATTAATCGTAAAAGAACTAGCGAAACATGTTATTTTCTAGGTTTTGCACTCGTGTCATGGTTTAGTAAAAAGCAAAATTCCGTTTTATTATCTATCATCGAAGCCAAATATATCTCGGCTCTAGCTGTTGTGCACAAGTGTTATAGATAAAATAAACTCTTAGCGATTACACCATCATTCGATCATATACCTATCATGTGTGATAACACTAGTGTCATAAACTTATCTAAAAAAATTATTTTTCACTCTCGAATGAAGCATATTGAAATTAAACATCACTTTCTAAGAGATCATGCACAAAAGGGAGATATTGTGTTAGAATTTGTAATACGGAAAATTAATTGATCGATATCTTCACTAAACCTATAGCAGTTGATCGATTCTCACATATTCGAAGAAGTTTAGGTATTATTGATGAATTCGAAGTGCATAACTTGGTTAACTCTATACTAGATGCTCTTATATATTTATTTGTTGCATTGTTTAAATATTCACTGTATTTGATTTTGTATGCTTTTATTAAAAAAAAAAAAAGAGGAAAGGAGATCCGGACGAGTCAACCGGACTGCCTAGACACCTTGTCCGATTTGACAGAAAGTTATGCCTTTAATAGTTCTGCCAATCCGGACGTCCGGGTGATGAACCGGATGTCCAGTTGAACGCGATTTCAGAAATTTTAAAATGCGATACAACCTCATTTCTCTCCCACTTTTCTTCATTTCCCTTCTTTCTCTTCTTAAATCGTCCTCAAATCTTTCCTATTTCCATCTCAAATCTTCAAATAACCTTCAAAATCATAAAACCCATCACTTTTACACAAATCTCTCGAAATTTCAAATCTCATCCATCAACTTCTCACATTCCACTCAAAACTGAACCCTAACTTCATTTTTTTCTTTTCTTTTTTTTTTTTATTTCTTCTCCACTTCATAGATTTTCTTGCAATATCAGGGTCCAACAAAGCAAGAAAACGGCTTCAAAGCACCGTGAGAAGTTCTCTTCCACCTTCATTCGACATGAAACCTGAGGTGCCGGCCAACCCTTTGAAAAATCTTCAATTTTAATACGTAAAAATGATGATTTTGCCGATTTTACTATTGAAACACCCGCATTTTATATAAAGGATTTTTTTTTTTAAATATGGACTGGGTGTCAATTGCTACTTTAGAGAAACACACATACCATGTCTCATGAAAGAAATGGTTATTGCTCCACACTTAGATGAGATTTCTTGTTTACTTGAAAATATTCGTATTACTACCAACAAAGCTCTCATCTATGATATTTTTGAGCTTGAAATGTATGAATCCCAAATAGTTCTTCATAAAACTCATTCTGTTTTGGAAGGATATGACCCTACCGAGGCATGTCGTCGAGTTATCGGGAAGAATATTGTGAATATTACAAAACTTAGTGCAAATCAATTAACTCTTCCATGTAAAATTTTACAAAACATCATTGTACGTGTCATTCTTCATCGAAAGGGTCATCGGGATGAAGTAAATAATTTTGATTATTTCATTCTCGACTCTTTTCTTGTCAGGTAGAAATTAAAATTTCCAATCATTGCATTAGGTCTCATGAAACTTGTCCATTCCACTCATCATCTTAAAATTTTACCTTATGATATGCTTCTTATGAAACTTGTTAAACATTTCGATATTTTTCTAAATGATGAGACCTTTGTTAAACTTTGCCCTATGACACCATCAATATTCAAACTCTTAAGCGGATAAAGATAGTAAAAGAACATGGTTAATGGGTAGCTCACGCAACAGGGTTAAGCCCCACTTTGGGTCTTTCCACTCTAACCTTCTAGGACGATGAGGATGATGATGCCTGAAAAATGCATAGTTCGACCCTAACAACACTTAGAGGGGGGGAGGGGGGTGAATAGATATTTAATGCAGAATTTAAAATTACTAACGAATTAAATAGCAACAAGTCACTTTTTATTTTTTTCTAGATGATTAAACATGCAAGTCATTTTAGTCCTAAATTTGAATACCGCAATTTATATAATCAATCAATAAACAAAGTAAAAGTAGTAAATCAACACCAGGTTGATTACGGAAAAACCCAACTGAGAAAACTCTGGGCACTTTGTCAGTCAATCTACTATAAAGGATTTTAACAACTTACAGTCTATCAAACTAGACGACTAGTACTATCTGCACTCCCTACAGCTCTCTCTGGATCATATGCTCTCCTACACCAATCATTAGCTGTTGTTACCAAAACTCTCCATGGAATTTGCTACCCTGCAGCACTCCTAGCTTTGTGGAATCGTCTAACTCCCGTGGATCAACAAAGAACACATTGTTCTTCATATGCTGGAGTAAAAAGTCTTTAAATCGCGAAATAAAATTTTTTCAGATAACCACGTTGGTCGATCGAGCGACAGTCCAGCGATGATATTTCTATTTTCGTAGCTCGTGCCAAATCTGGGCGACAGTTAAGCGAAAATTTGTGCCATTTTTCTCCTTTTTCCATTCTCGAACTCTAAGCCTAATAACTCTATTCTCAACTATTTGCACATAACTCATTAACTTTTTACATAGTACAACTTAGTCATTTTGTTTAAAGAATTGCAAGTTACAAAACATCTAAAACCTAACAAACTCTCCCTTTGACGTTCTGTGATAAAACTACTAACTAAGTCAAGGCAGTAATCAAAAAAATAAAGTACAGACTAAAAATCTATGACAAACTGACTGACTTGAACAATTCTACAGTTTAATCAGCACCTATTTCATGAAACAAAAAAAAATAACACACAGTGTAAAATGTGTGGAAAAATATTCTAATAAAATAGTTCAGATAATTTAGGCAATTTTTGAATTAATTAGACTTGCTCAGTGTTAATATGCATGCTAAATCAAGACGAAGTAACAATGCAACCCAACATACCACGAAAACACAATGATACTACTAAAATATCAAACTTAATTTAGCAGAACTAAAATTAAATAATAAAATACCTTCGAGTCAAATACGAATCAATGATCAATGAGTTTATGCAGTAGGAAAATGCATCTACATCTCTCCCCAACGAAACCTCAAACATAACATGTAAAACTCAACTTCACNTAACAATGCAACCCAACATACCACGAAAACACATTGATACTACTAAAATATCAAACTTAATTTAGCAGAACTAAAATTAAATAATAAAATACCTTCGAGTCAAATACGAATCAATGATCAATGAGTTTATGCAGTAGGAAAATGCATCTACATCTCTCCCCAACGAAACCTCAAACATAACATGTAAAACTCAACTTCACTTTTATATATATCAAAAATTTAATTACATCCAGATAAAAGGATCTTGATATCTACTAACTACTTTTCCACTATCAACAAAAATCTAATACTGCCAAAAAATCTATATCTACTCCTCCTTTTTGTTACACAATGACAAAGGATAAGCTTAGAACTAGGAAGAATCGGCATCATCATCAGCATTATCAGAGTCTGTCCTCTACTCAGAAGCAACATCATCCCAGTGGCGATAAATCCATCGAAGTCCATGCCAAATGTATCCGACAGTACCTCGAAGCGTAGCGAACTCGATAGTATGTCGATCAATTGTAGCACGTAGCTGTATAATCTCCACTATCATATGAGCCTGCTGCTCGATAAGCACTGTCATCTGACCCAGAAGAGTGACTCAAGGGTCGATAGGAACAGAAGCAGAAGGTGCAGACTCAGGAGGAGGAGGAACTGACTCAGACTCAGGAGGAGCCGAAGTAGAAGTAGATGGGATATCGAAAGGCTGAGAAGCAGATGAAAAAGAAGGAAAATTGGAGGGATCAAGGAAAATGAGTTTATCAATCGGATCAACCGGCACAGTCGGGTTAGCTGGTTATGCTGGCTTAGAAGAAGCATGAGACCTACTCTGGGCAATCGACCGAGAAACCCGCCTCGGACCCCCCTCAGGAAAACTGACTCATAAGGCTGTCATTAAAAGGTATATCAAACATGCGTAGGGCAGCCCAACCTCCGGTAGGTTCCCTTAACCAAGCCACTGCCTATGAGTCGCCGACTCATTCTTCACTAAACTGGTTCAAGGGCTTAACCTCTCCTTGCTCACGTAAAGACAGTGAAGACCAAGCATGATTTCATTGATTCCGCCTTCTTTTTATTTAGATTTTCTTAATTCGTTATTCAATTACGACAACTTAATTGTTATTTGAACAAGTAAAAGTTCTATCTTGGTCCGAGTGGGGATAGCATTTCTCTTCTGCATGTCCACATTGGATCAAGAACAGGGTTATCGGACCATCCAAAGCAGTCATATCCATTTTACTAAGTTATTCAGTAATTCCTTTTGGTGAAGCAGGGTCAGGAACGACGAATCTCTTTATGATAAACAGATCCATATGAAAGGCCCTCAAAATCTGTTGGCATATGAAGGAAGGCAAATCAATAGAATCGCCATGCAAAAGGGCATAAAGAAAATGAGTCTTCTCCATTGGTAATGAAGAAGTGTGGGAGACAGGCCATAGATTCGTGCACATCATACGCGACAGAATTTGGCACTCGATTGGAAGAGAACCAGTATGAATCACACCGGACCTCCTTTCAACGGCGTTCGTCGGAAGAGTATCGGGAGTCAAGTACGGAAATTAAGGTTAGACGACTTGAGAAATATGAATAAGACTCAAAATAACGTCCAGAGTAATCTTAACAGTCCTACCCCGAAGAAAAACCCTAAAGGATGACCCATTTACATCATGGATGTTAGTATAGAACTCCTGAACTAATAGATTCGACGGGGGTACTAACTCAACTAATAAAGGCTCCCAACCCTGAAAAGTGAAAATAACAGCGAGGTCGAGGGATAGGTCAGACATAATGACCTCACGCTAAAAAAGAATGGGTCTCAATGAGAACTGTGACCTAAACATGTCTTGGACAACAGTAGAAATAAACCTAGTCCTACTGTAAGAGTTGGAGAGTCGGAGCAGTAGGACGATCTCTCTTAGGTGGCATTTGAAATGAATTAAGCCAAATCATTAAAACCTCGATGAAAGATATACTAATTCATGATATGCATGAGATGCATGATTGCACAAAAATCGAGGCAAATAAGGTAACATGCAATGTGCCCTTTTATGAATGCACAACGACACGCAGTGATGCCCAGACATAGTTGACGTGAAGATATGACGCGTGTCGTGATATCAAGACACATGGACGTGATGTCATGACGTAGTGATGTAACGTCAACATGCAGTGCCAACACCTACCCAATGCACACAGCGACACCTAATGTTTATGCCAACCAAAAACACACAAAAGTGCACACTTCGAACCCAAAACACGACATTCCACCACAAGTAAACCCAATGTAATCAAAAGTGGATACAAATGCACCGAATTCAAACTCCACAATCAACATTCATTCCAAACACACCCAAACCATCCATCATATTCTGCTTAATTCACAATCGATACTTCCACTGCCCAAACCAAATTCAAACAAAATGAACAATAAAAAAAAAACTGCCACAATAGTCCTCAATCCAAATTTATGTTGCAAAATCATGCACAAATGGATAACAACTTATAACAATGATCAACAAATGTAATGCAACCACCAAAATCGAATAAAAAATGTTGAAACATCGAGAAATTCCAAAAGATTGCAAAAATGGGAAGAACCCAAGAATTTCGAATTTTACATTTGAAACTCGTTGATTTGATGAATAAGCAGCTCAAAAAAGTGATTTGGGGGTGATTAAAATAATGGCAAAACAAGGATTTTGGGTGGGTTATGAAATTTGTAGAGAAATCAAGTGGAAAAATGGGCAAAATGCGAAAACCATTGAAAAATAACTTTAATATTCAAAATTATGGTCTGTTGCTCGAGCAAGGGTCGAGTGATAATCGAGTGAGACAGCTCTTGCTGATGTCGCTCGAGCGTGCCTCGTCGATAAGCTAGAGAAAATAGAATTGACAGAAACAGCACTTAAATTTTAAAATTTAAGAAAAATAGCCCCCACCCCCTTTTTTTGATAATATGTAAAATAAGCAAATCAAACTCCCAGCAACCCGATGATCATAACCATGCATGCATTCACAAGCTGAACATTATCAATAAAGACTCTCCCACGTACTCAATTCAGTTCAAGATGGAATAAGGTGTATAAATGACTCATGCGTATAAGGTGTCACTATTTACACGTGAAGATGACTCCAAACCTTAAATTTGTGAGAAATGACATGCAAATATCACTGTTAAATACAAATAATCCCTACTAATGAAAGTTAAACCCGAATGAATTTTAGGACCTGAAAACGAGCTCAATTACATGATAAATTTTCTTTTCCCCCCTGAATTTGAGCATTTAACTTTTTTTTTTTTCATTTTTCTCGTAAATATCATCTTATGTACAGACTCTTGTCCATTAAGCGACTAAATTGACCATTGTAACGAGTTGTAGACCGGTTAACCCAAGTCAGATAACCATAGGTACGAGGTTTAGAGAAACCCCTCGGGCTTAATTAATCGAGTCAAAACAGGTTTCGAACAAAAGTATAAGATGAACCAAATAGGTATACACATTTTTTTAAACAATGTAGGGAGACTCGTCACGAGCTAAAACCATCTAAGTGTAGGTCAATTTACGTTCGAGGTTACCCTACCAACACGTAACTACCCTAAATCTCACACATGCGGTCCAGACTCACTCATTAGATCATAGTATGTGCTGTGTAGATTATGCATGACAACATATACACTAAATACTCCACATTAAACCGGATCAAGTAATGAAAACCACAGTATAAAATATATAAATGCACACTTGGTCATACATGACATGTTTAAAATCACCAGTGTGTCGTTAGCAAAAAGAAATATTTTTGTAATTTTTCCATTTTTCAAATTTTTATTTTTTTGAAACCAACACTTAAAACAAATAAATGCATAAAATGGAAACAATGGAAAATACCATAAAAATAAATAGGATGCATACATGAATGAATAGACACAATGAACTGCACATGCATGCACCTAAATGTCAAATTGAGATGAAATTTGAATGCCCTTACCGTGAAGAGTACAACTATTTTCACGACCTTCCATATCACTCCTCTTAACCCAGACTTTCTTAGAAGTAGAAGTTAATTGAGTGAACCGAGTCATCATTTCAGTTAAGTGGCTAACTTGATTGGCAAAAACGTTAACCTTGCTAGTGAAATCCTAATTCTTACTTCTAGTCACACGGTTACGACACCTCGATCTAGTATGTCCCATTGCACCATAGTGGTGGCAAGTCAGAATGAACTTAGGTTCAAACCTGCACGGTGGTTGATGCTGAAATGTAGGACGACTGGCTCTACGCTGTCTGGTAGGTTTCGATCCTATGGCATGCTTACCTTTGGTTTTAGGATAAGCAATATCACGAGCTTTGTTAGTGGCAGGATTGAACGTGGTCCTTGATGTACTAGCAGTAGCATCATGGTTATCAACATAACCCAGACCAAGTATATTTTTAGCCGGCTTGTTCATCTTAAGCAGATTGTCCAGCTTTTGCGAGCCACTCATAAACAATTGTTGTTGAGTATTAGATTTATCAAGATCAGTAGTTAGTGATTTAACTTTAATGTCCAAGTTTTCATTTACCAGTTTCAACTCACTCAATTTTCTAGTCGAGTTCTGAAGGTTACTTAACAGTTTTTCACTTTCAAGTTCAAGCTCGTTCACCTTTTTCAAGATGAATTTGTTGACCTTCATAATTTTGAGACTCTCCTCAAACAATTCACGATAAGACTCGTGAATGTCGGTCTCATGATCAGAATCTTCTTCAGACTGCTCACTCTTATCCTCCCTTTTATCCTTCTCAATCTCTCGGTCTGATTCGATTGTAGCAATCGAGGTGAATGCCATGAATTTTTTATCATCCTCGCCACCAGATGTCTCATTCAGAGAACTAGAATCTGACTCCCTATCACTCATGGTCACGGTTAAAGCCTTACGACATTCTTTAACTCCCTATCACTCATGGTCACGGTTAAAGCCTTACGACATTCTTTACCCAAACTCCTCTTCAGATTAGAACATTCATTCCTAATGTGATCATACCCCTTGCACTCATGGCATTAGATAGATTGAGATTTCTTAACGGGAGTCCTAGAGGTGTTATTCTCACTCTACTTCTCAAGAGTTTACTAGGGACCTCACTATTTCACTCCTGAGGCTTTCTCTTATTCCTCATCACTTTCTGAAATTTTTTAACGAAATAAGTAATTTCGTCGTCCCTAAGGGTCTCAGTATCAGTGCACTTGCTCTCCTATTCTCTAGTAGTGGTCATGGCCATAGATTTAACCCTTTTAGGTTGTGAGACAGTGAGTTCATACGTTTGAAGTTATCCTACGAGTTCTTCAATCTTAACAGCATCTAAGTCTTTATTCTCTTCTATCGCAGTGAGCTTAGGTCTAAACCTCTCAGACAGTGATCTTAGGACTTTTCTAATAATTTTAGACTCGATGATCTTTTCACCTAAGTTAAAGCTAGAGTTAATTAAAATATTCAGCTTTGCATAGAATTCACCGAATGATTCACCATCCTTCATTCTAATATCTTTAAACTTAGTAGTCAACATTTGCATTTTAGAGTTTTTAACAGTATTGGTACCCTCATGTGTGGTTTCTAATATATTGCAAACTTCTTTAGTAGTTTCACACATCGACAATCACCTAAACTCTTCAACAGACACATCTATGAACAAGGCATGAAGGCCCTTACTATTCCAATTACACTCATCTTAATTAGTTTTGGTTCACAATGAGATATTAGTGGGTGTAACTACACCAGCAACAGTTGTTGTCGGTAGATCCCACCCATTTTGAATGTTAATCCAAATACATTCATCCAATGCTTTAAGGAAATCTCTTATTTGAACTTTCCAGTAAACATAATTACTTCCATCGAAGAACGGAGGCATGGATAACGACTGAAGAACGAAGGAATGGACAATGACCGGCTCATCTAGAATAATATACTAAGGATCAGAAATCAATTTAAGTCTCTAATACCAATTGAAAAATATATGGTTCGACCCTAACAATACCCAGAGGGGGATGAATAGATGAATGATACGGAATTTATAATTACAAATGAATTAAATAGCAACAAGTCACTTTTTAATTCTTTTCTAGATTATTAAACATGCAAGTCATTTTAGTCCAAAGTTTGAATATCGTAGTTTATATGAGTAATCAATAAACAAAGTAAAATTAGTAGATCAACACCAAGATGATCACGAAGAAACCCAACTGGGAAAAACTCCGGGCACTTTGCCATTCAATCCACTATAAATGATTTTAACAACTTACAGTCTATCAGATTAGACAATCGGTACTATCTGATCTCCCGACAACACTCCTTACAGCTCTTCCTGGATCTTGTACTCCTCTACACCAATCCCTAGCTACTGTTGCCAAAGCTCTCCATGGAATCTGCAACCTTGCAATACTCATAGCGTTGTGGAATCGTCTATTTCTCGTGGATCAACGAAGAAAACCTTATTCTTCACGGACTGGAACTCCGTCAACTTTCCTCGATCTTCAGAACTCTGACCAGATGTAGAGGAAATGCAGTTTGGTATTTGAATTATAGGAACAAAATTTTTCTCACTAAAACAAACTCACAAGATGAAGGTTGAAAGTGGGAATATGAAGGAATTCTCTCTGATGAANGTTTTGGTATATAGATAGGTTAGGAAATGAATGGGCTGGGTAAATGATCTTTAAATGGCAAAAGAAAAATTTCTTGGATAACCACGTCACTTAAGCGAGGGCTGAGGGACTGTCGAGGGACAGCATGTCGCTCGAGCAAAGGAGGGGCAACAATCTAGAGATGATATTTCTGTTTTCGTAGCTCGAGCCAAACCTTGGTGACAGTTAAACGAAAATTCGTGCTCTTTTTCCTCCTTTTGCCATTCTCGAACCCTGGACCTAATAACCCTATTCTCAACATTGCTCATTAACTTTTTAAATATAGTACAATCAGTCATTTTGTTTACAGAATTACCAATTACAAAACATCTAAAACTAACAAACTCCCCTTTTGACATTCTGTGACAAAACTACTAACTAAGTCAAGGCAGTAATCAAAAAATAAATTACAAACTCAAAACCTATGACAAACTGACTGAGTTGAACAATTTTGCAATTTAATCAGCACCTATTTCTTGAAACAAATAACTTAACACCCAATGAAAAATGTGTGAAAAATAGTACAAAAATACAGTTCAAGTAGTTCAGATAATTTAGGCAATTTATGAATCAATTAGACTTGCTCTGTGTTAATATGCATGCTAAATCAAGACGTAGTAACAATGCAACCCAATATACCGTGAAGATACATTGATACTGCTAAAACATCAAACTTAATTTAGCAGAACTAAAATTTAATAATAAAATTCCTTTGAGTCAAATAAGAATCAATGATCAATGAGTTTGTGTAGTAGGAAAATGTATATATGTCTCTCCCCAACGACCCCTCAAACATAAAATGTAAAACTCAACTTCACTTTTATATATATCAAAAATTTAATTATATCTAAATAAAAGGATCTCGATATCTACTATCTATTCTTCCCATATCAACAAAAATCTTATACTGCCAAAAATCTATATCTACTCCCATTTTTTGTCACACAATGACACGGGGTAAGCCTAGAACTAGGAAGTACCGTCGCATCATCAGAGTCTGCATCTCCTCAGAAGTAGCATCATCCCAATGGCAATGAATCCATCGAAATCCATGCTAAATGTATCCGACAGCACCCTGAAGCGTAGCGAACTTGGCAGTATGTCTATCAACTGTAGCACGTAGCTACGTAATCTCCACCATTATACGAGCCTGTTGCTCAATAAGCTCTGTCATCTGACCCAGAAGAATGACTCAAGGGTCGATAGGATCAAAAGTAGAAGGTGCAGACTCGGATCCCCCTCAAGAAAACTAACTCCTGAGGTTGTCACTAAGTGATATATCAAACATGCATAAGGCAGCCCAACCCTCATCCCTGTAGTATGAAAGACCCTCAAAATCTGCTGGCATATGAAGGAAGGCAAATCAATGGAATCACCATGCAAAAGGACATAAAGCAAATGAGCCTTCTCCATCGATAATGAAGAAGTGTGGGAGACAAGCCATAGATTCGTGCACACAATGTACAATAGAATCTGGCGCTCGATTGAAAGAGAACCAGTGTAAATCACACCTGGACCTTCCTTTAATGGTGTGTTAAGCACCGTCAAACGGACTAAAGCGTCCGTCGGACGAGTATCAGGAGTCAAGTAGGGGAATAAGGGATGGATGACTGGAGGAATATGAATAAGACTCGAAATAACGTCCGGAGTAATCTTAACAGTCCTACCCCGAAAAAAAACCCTAAAGGATGACCCACTAACATCATGGATATTAGCATAGAACTCCTGAACTACTAGACTCGGCGGGGATACTAACTCAACTAATAGAGGCTCCCAACCCCGAGAAGTGAAAATAGCAGCGAGGTCTAGGGATAGGTCAGATATAATGACCTCACACTCAAAAAGAACAGGTCTAAATGAGAACTGTAACCTAAACGTGTCTTGGGCAACATTAGAAATAAACCTAGTCCTACTGTAAGAGTTGGAGATACCAGGAGTCGGAGCAGTAGGACGAGCTCTCTTAGGTGGCATCTAAAATGAATTTAGCCAAATCATTAAAACCTCGATGAAAGAGATACTAATTCATGATATGCATGAATGCACGCAAATCGAGGCAAATAAGTTAACATGCAATTTGCCCTATTATGAATGCACAATGACGTGCAGTGATGTCTAGATGTAGTTGACGTAAAGACATGACACGTGCCGTGATGTCAAGACGTAGGGACATGATGTCAACATGCGGTGCCAACACCTACCGCAATGCACACACCGACACCTAATGTTCATGCTAACTAAAAACACATAACAATGCACACCTCGAACCCTAAACATGCCATTCCACCACAAGTAAACCCAATGTAATACACCAAACTCAAACTCCACAATCAACACTCATTCCAAACACACCCAAACTAAATTCAAACAAAATGAACAATAAAAAAAATACCACAATGGTCCTTAATCCAAATTTTTGTTGCAAAATCATGCACAAATGGATAACAAGTTATGACAATGATCAACAAATGCAATGATACTACCAAAATCGAATAAGAAATGTTGAAACATTGAGAATTTCCAAAATAAAAAACATCATTGCACGTGTCATTCTTCATTGAAAGGGTCATCAGGATGAATTAAATAATATTGATTATTTCATTCTCGATTCTTTTCTTGTCAGGCAGAAATTAAAATTTCCAATCATTGCATTAGGTCTCATGAAGCTTGTCTATTCCACTCATCATGTTAAAATTTTACCTTATGATATGCTTCTTATGAAACTTTTTAAAAATTTTGATATTTCTCTACATGATGAGACATTTGTTAAACTTCTCCCTACGACACCATCAATATTCAAACTCTTAAGCGGATAAAGATAGTAAAAGAACATGGTCAATAGGTAGCTCACACAACATGGTTCAACCCTACTCCAGGTCCTTCGACTCTAACCTTCTAGGACGATGAGGGTGATGATGTCGATGATGTTCCACAATTCCCAAATCATCCTCTCGATATTTTGAGCTTAAATGTTTCTCATTTACCGAGGATCACTATAATTTTCTCAAAGGGTACATTATTCACTTACATCATATGGCCTTGTCGGAATGCTTCACTAGTTGCAAGTTCAACAAACTGCCATTCAAACCCAACAAGATGCCATTCAAGGACAACAGGCGGTGATGCAGGCTTAGCAAAATTCCTTCGACGCTCATTTTCCTCTATCGTCTCCTCCAGAGCCATAGCTTTGTGTTGTGTTTCATATTTATGTCTTGGATACACTATTGCTTCATTTAGCTTCTTTTATGGATAATTTTGTTTTTATGTTGTAAAGGTTTGGATGACATTTACTCCCTATTATTTGTGACTATGGTTGTCCTTTATTTTGATCTATGATTGCATTATGCTTTGAGGTCCCATTTACATGTTTTTTGCTTGTGCCAAAAAGGAGAAAATATATAAGATGATATGCACATATGTATAACAAATATGATATACAAATGTGATATATGCTTGCAAATATGATAAACGCTTGACTTGTATCAGATGTGGGGAATATATGTATAAAAAGATAGTGGGAATATATGAATTATATGTAATATCTTAAGTTTTTTTATCTCTTATCATTTGTTGCAAATCATCTTTGTTTGTCATACTAAAAAATGAATAAATTTGTTGATATATGGTTGACTTCATGTTTTGATTATAACAAACAAATTGTTTTATTCTCTAACTATTGAATTCGAGTCTTCATAGCTATTTTTGCAAAGTTGATCAATTGGAGACAAAAAGATTGCTACCAAAGACTCGCAATTGACGATCAATAAAAATCAAGATGAAAGCCGAGCATTCACGTCAAGACAAGAACTTCAACAGTCAAACATCGAAAATATTAGATTTAGATATTTTTTATTCATATGTAAAGATAAAATACTTTAATCCTTAGCGATAAATCGTTCAAAGCTCAAAAATTGAAATTTTGTACACGAGAAAAACTATTTCATAAAAACACTCGTATAAAAATTATTTTTCAAAAGATAAGAATTTCAACTTGACATTCAAACTTTTTACAATGTTATTTACCTTGAAAAATTAAGTGAGAACGCCTTTCAAAAGCTTACATTTTCAAAACAATCAATAAATAAAAAATTCGAGAAATTTCTACCCAAGCGGATGTCCAGATGGTCCTAGTGGATGTCCAGTTTTCCGAACGGTCAATTCTTTAATCGTTCTAAATTCAGAAGCACAACGGCTAGTTTGGTTGTCCAGTTCAGTTTGCAGACGTCCGAATATTTGATTTTTGACTGCTATAAATATTATTTCACTTTGCATTCAATACAATACTTTTGATAGTATTAAAGTGAGACATTCTTGAGTTAAATTGTATTGATTACACATCTTATTTATCTTTATAAAATCTTTTATTTTAAAAAACTTTTGAATGAATTAACTTTTAAAAATCATTCTACCCATCAAAGTTTTTCTCACCTAACACTTGTGCTTCACTGAGCTTTATTAATTGATATTTATTAAAGTATTTAGCCTATTTCTCTTTTTGTACTTAATTTGATCGTATCATTTATTAAGAGAGAAGTTTCAATTTGTAAACTCAACGTCTGTGGGTCATATTGAGATCCTGCAAAATTCAATATTATATAAGATCAATGCTCCTTGTTATTAAGTCACCGGAAGCATTGTAAGAGTTCAGATTGCACCATAAGTTAATCAATTATAGTGAAAAGACCTTTCTCGTGACAGAGAGATTGACTTGGATCGAACATCCACAATTATATCGTTTGCACACACTCTTCCCTTTCACTTATTGCTTTCGTATTTGTGCATTTTTGTTTGATTTACTTATTCATCTTAAATTTGCTTAAACTTGAATTAATTTTTCTAAAAAGTTTTAATAGTCAATTCACTCTCCCCCACTCCCTCTCGGTTAGATATTTTTGGGCTATCATTATTCACGGATTATTTATATTTTTAATTATAAAGTATTTTATTCCAATAAAATCTGGTAAAAAATTGTTGATAATTAAAAGTAACGTGGCAAATTTAGACCAATTTAATAGAAGTTTAGTAAAGTATTTGCTGGAATTTATGAAAATGAAAGGCAAAGTGTATTGATTGAAGTTTGGAGTGAGTGTATTTGATGAATACATTGAGCTCGGCCTTTTGGAGGAGACCATTTACCTTACTTATAGGCCTTTGTGTTAAGCAACTTGGCCGTCCAAGGTTGTATAATCTACAATACCAAAGACCTAAAATTGTGTTTAACCGCCTTGAATTGAAAACTTCTTATTGGATGTTGAGGTCTGTCCAAACAGAATATTATGATACCTAGGTAGTAGGTAATCATTGCTCATCTATGATTTGTCAAAAATGAGGTGCTGAAATCATTATTGTACCGGCCATCTAGATGGTAATGATGTCATCTAGGGAATAAGTGTTTCGGACTTTAATGATTATGTCCCTAAATAACGACAATGTTGTCTAAGGTAAACTATGATATTTTTTATTTTGGAGGACTACCTTTTGGGTCAAGTTGGGTCCGAGCCAACATGCAAATTTGGACATCAACATAAATTAAACTGTGGAACATAGTAAAGTTGAAGCTAAAATCCAAAGACAAGTATTGGTAATTTAGTGGGTAGTTTGAAATAAATAGAAGAGAGTATATAAATTAATTATAACATAAATGATCACACGCCATCAATTAAGTGGACGATCTTTCCAAATATGTATAGAGGACCTTCCTATTGATCTCTAGGAGTCCATCCAAATCTTACATATTAAAATTTAAGTACATATTTTTTAAATTTTATTTTTCTCAAATTCATTTTTCAGTTACGCATTATTCTAATAAATAATTATTCATGTGGATATATAATTTTTCAATACTTTTTAACTAAATATCTCCAAAAATATCACCTAATCAAAAAAGTCTATATCAAATATATCCTTAATTAGGATTGAAAAAATTAAGAAAATTCTTACATTTTAATTATACATTTCAACAATCTTTATACTTATTTATTTAATTTTTTTTAAAAAAAATCAGGTTATAATTATTTTTTCATTTAAAAAATATATACACCCCACTACAATCATACCCAACCCACTTTCTATACATATTAGACATTGATCATAAACATCCCCATCCTACAACCCACCTTGCATCTCTCTCTCTCTCTCAACATATACAAACACAAAAAATTCATATATACTCTTTCTCTCAACTTTATATATATACAGACAAACAAGAAATGTGTAGTCGGTTTTTTGTGCATGAAGGATTTATTTTATTTTTTTGTGGTTGATATAAGTCATTGTGAGCCGAAGAAATTTGGAGGCGGAGATGGTGATGGATTTGAGATGGACATTATAGTGATGGGCTGGAGGTGGAGGTCATGATGGATTTGAAGTGGAAGTAGTGGTGGTGATGGTTGTGGATTGTAGGTGGTGGTGGTGGATTAAAAGTGTTGGTGGTGTAGTGGTGGGTTGGAGGTGTAAATGGTGATTGTGGTTATAGATTTGATGTCGTGCTCATGATTTGGGTGGTGTCAGCAGTGGTGGAGTGGATGAGTGAGATGAATAATGATTATTACTAGTCATTTGGTAATATGTGATCAATAAATAATTTATGACCTATAAAATCGTGTAATTTACAATTAAATTTGTAGTTGTGATCTACAAATTGTGTCTTTGTAATTTTGATATTGTGTGATTTGTGACTAGCATGTGACTATGGCAAAAAATTATGTGTTATTGTGCATGTCATAAAATTTTATCAGATGTCATAAAATGTGATCACCTAATTTTGAAAAAAATAAATCAATGATTTTGGAATCGAGAGAATATCTATAAAAGAGAAAGCTAGGAGAGAGAAACAATTATCTTTAATAACTAAGAGCATCTATGCATTATAGATATCATCTTTAAATTTAGAGAGTCAAAATTTTTATACATTCCAACAATACTCTTTATTTTGCTTTTCTCAAAAAATATATATTGATTTATTATCATATTTTATTAGCATAATTTTGTATAAGTTAATGATAAATCAATTTAAATGTGTTTGAATAGTTTAAGAAGTAGAGTATTGAAATTTGTGATTTATTAAATGCAATCACTATACATTAAAAGTAGAGAGTCTCTCTAAATTAGGAAAGTCAAACCCACACTCTCTTCTCTCTCTCTAGTCGAAAGACCACCATCTCTGAGTGTCGTTGCACAACGATGATGAAGTTTTGGGTATGGTTTTTGGATTGGTTACTTCCTCCTCTGATCTATTGCCTAGTTGGATTTTCGGATTGGTTTTTGTTGGTAGTTTGCAAATGGTGGTGGTGGTGCTGATGGTGTAGGTGGTGATGGTGAAGAGATGGTAGTATAGTTATGGTGGTGCTCGAGGTTGTGATGAAGAGGTGGTGGTGAGGTGACACAATGTTTAGTTGGTGCTTGTGGGATGAAGAGTGTTTGTGAGTAATAATTTGAGTGATTGTGATCAATAAATTGGACGATTTGTGATCAATAAATAATATGTGACCTAAAAAAAATGTTAGATTACGATTAAATTTGTAATTGTGACTCACAATATATTAAATTCTGATCAATTAATTTAATAATTTGTGACTGTAAAATAAGTTGTATCCTATAAAATTTGTGATTTGTAATTGAGAAATAATATGTGACCTATTAATTTAATAATTTCTGATCAGTAAATAAATTATAACCTATAAAATTTGTGATCGAAAAATTATATATGACCAATTTATTTAGATATGGAGAACTACCGAGTTTGTTAGCAGCTCACTGGCCACCCGAGTCCGTTTGGATACATGGGCCTTATCCAAGGGTCTGGTTATACTTGGTTTGGACACTATAGAATTGGGCTAAATCAATTCTTCAATATGCTTAATGGACTTTTTATAACATACAACCTTGGATTGCTTTGACTTATAATGTAGGGAAATTTGCACCAGGATCTCAAACTTTTTAAGAAAGTACAGCACGATCCCATACCTTCAAAATGTGTGGTAGAAGAAGACTTGGACAATTTCCCTCCAAAAATTCTTTAGTTGACCAAAACTGAGGTGTTTGACTATAATTTGACCTCTATATCTTCCAACTTAAATTATTTTGTCTTTTTTAAAGTTGGTCAAATAATGATTTAATGCTTAACTTTTGGTTAACTAACAAATTTTTGAAACGAACATGTCTAAATGTCCTTCTACTCCATATTTTTGAAAAATTTGAAACGTATTTACTACAACTTAAATGTTTGAGATCACCCTACATTTTTTTTTTTTTTTGAAAGGCTACAAATTTTCTTATACTGTATTATGAGCATAGAAAACAGGAAACGAAGAAGCTTAAGGCCAAAATTTCAGTTTTTCATCAACAAAAGAGGGATGAGGAATTAAGAAGGATTCCACAGCCATTCTTATGCATTTGGCATAAAATTGCCCCTCCGATAACTTGAACAAACTTATAATAATATACAGACACACCACAACAATGCAGAAAATTACAAGAATAAAAGAATCTTAATAGACTGATAACTAATTTTCCAACAGCACTAATTGATTCATATGTTTTAATCACTTGTTGAAGGGGCTGCTAGAGCTCCACCATCACCGCCAGAACTGGTAGCTGTTTCTGGTCTAATCTCTTCCAGTTGCTGGAGAACATGGTGTACTTCTGGTCGAGCCGATGGAGAGGGATCAACACAATGCAAGGCCAGTTTCAATGTATGCAACAACTCATCACCAATCACTGACCCATCCTTCATCAACTCCAGATCAAAAACTTCATTAGTCCACTCCTCTTTAACAATGGAGGCAACCCACTGGGGCAAATCGACGCCATTCATTGCCTCTCCCGGAGACTTCCCAGTGAGAAGTTCTAATATAATAACCCCAAGGCTGTACACATCAGTCTTGGTGGTGGCTTTCTTAAGCTTAGAAAGCTCGGGTGCTCTATAGCCTAATGCTCCTGCAGTTGCAATTACATTTGCGTTTGCAGCAGTTGTCATTAGGCGTGAAAGGCCATAATCTGCAATCTTTGCATTGTTGTGTTCATCAATCAGAACATTGCTTGATGTAAGATTTCCATGAATTATGTTCACATTTGTGTGAAGATAGAGCAACCCTCTTGCCATGCCTTTCGCTATGTTCATCCTAGTCTGCCAATCAACTGTTGTATCAGAGCCACGAGCTGCAATAAAATATAAAACTTTGTAAGCCAATCATTAGAGTGAGATTGAAAAATGAAACTAGACTCAACTAACCGTGAATAAAAGTTGTCAAGCTTCCTTTAGGCATATAGTCGAAAACTAAAAGCTTTTCTCCTTTTGGACCTAGATAAAAGGCTCTTAGGGCTAAAAGATTAGGATATCTGATTTTCCCAAGTGAATTGACCTCAGTTTCAAATTCCCTCTGGCCTTTGGTTATCTTTTCTCTCAATCTCTTCACAGCAACTTGACTTCCATCTTCCAATGTGGCCTTGTACACTGTTCCATAAGTGCTTTTGCCCATAATTTCTGCAGTGGCACACAAAAGATCATCTGCAGCAAAAATCATAGGGCCATCAAAATGCACAAGCTTTCCTCCTGTTTCTCCACTTGCTTCAACTTCACCAGCAGTTGGTGGAATACCCTTTTCACCCCGGGCTGCGGCTGCCCTTCCTGCAGCTTGACCACCCTCAGCTTCTTTTGCCGCGGCTCTTTTCCTTATCAAGCAGCAGAGCAAAATGCAGCAAAGTATAAGTAAAATTATTAGGAGAGCCCCTGCTGCAATGAGAATAATGTCTTTAGTACTTAGTTTTCGGCCATGTTTTTCCCGAGTTTCTGGTGATGGAGGAGCTGGTGGAGCTTGAGAAGGTGATACTGGACACGCAGTTGAAGGACTATACCCGCATAGTTCAAGATTGCCCACAAAGGCACTTGAATCAAAGTTTTGAGAAAGCTTAGCAGGAACAGGACCAGAAAGGTTGTTATATGAGACATTGAAGGAGTCAAGATTGGGTAAATCACCAAGAGAAGTTGGGATTTCCCCACTAAGACTGTTAATTGACAAATCAAGCTGCCTAAGTGAAGAAATGTTCTCAATTGTAGGCGGAATATGGCCATTAAATCGGTTATTCCTCAAATTGAGAACTGATAAATTTTGTAGATTAGACAGACTATTAGGCAAGCTCCCATTGATGGCATTATATGAGAAATCAATTGTTCTAAGCCTAGAGAGATTCCCAATGTCACTTGGTAATACTCCACTCAATTGGTTATGACGAAGTGAAATTTCTTGAAGTTCACTTGACTTACCAAAAGAAGGAATACTTCCTGAAAGATTGTTGTTCTGTAGAGCAAGGAATACAAGGGATGGAGATTGTGTAAGACTAGCTGGGATTGAACCAGACATAGAATTGTGGCTAATATTGAGCCTAAAAAGCTTTGTTGAGTTAACAAGACTAGATGGGATTGCACCAGACAAAGAATTATTACCAAGGTCAAGTGTTTGAAGAAGTGGGCATAAGCCAAGTGAAGCAGGAATTGAACCAGAAAACCTGTTATTGAACAATTGAACACCTCTTAAATTGGGTAAAAATCCCAAAGAAAATGGAATTGAACCACCAATGAAATTATCATGGACGCTAAGTTTTCTTAAAGCTTGAAATTGGCCAATTTTTTCCGTGATTCTGCCACCTAAACCTCTCCATGGAAGTTGGATTACAATTACTTGGCCTTGTGCACATTTGATCCCAACCCAACCACCAGAGCAAGCTCCATAGCCACTGTCATTCCAGCTTCTCAAGAAACCCTTTGGATCAACCAATTCATGCTTAAAGGCTTGGAGGGCTTGAAAATCAGCTTCTGTGACAATAACACCATCCCAAGCCTCACTTGAAACTGGTTGAATCACACAAATAAACAGCTGAAAAATCAAGAAAATCTGTACAAACAGAAACAGCTTTCTTGAACAACTCAAATAACAAAAGGGCTTCCATTTTTCCTTCTTTTTATCACCAAAATAATGCTGGTAAGTTATTTTTTGTTTTGAAAACTGAATTTCTTGAAATGGGCACGTGTAAGAAACTCTCAACATATAGACTTTCTCCTCCATAACCACTAAGAACTGAAACAGAAATCTTAAAAACAAGAAGAAATGTATGTGAAGTAACGAGAAAGGAAAACCTTTAATTTCTCTCTCTTCTCTTCCTGCCCTAGTACGAGAACCTTAGCTTTCAAGAATGAGAATATTATAAGAAATAGTGTGGAACGAGTTTTGTTGAGAGAAGTGGGGGAGCCAAATGAGGTGGGCTTCCTGTGATGAAGCACGTGAGGTACAAACCAGAGAGAGAGAGTCAGTCGCATTCAGATAAATGTTAAGTCAAAGGAATCTAAAAACAGGTTTCTGGGAGACATGAGAAGTGTCAGGTGTCACGTATTCAAAAGAGCTGCTTTCCTTTTGGGTAAAAGTCTAACGGCTAGTTTTTATGGTTTTTTGCACGAATGAATTATAAATAGGGCATATACACTTCTTTAGGGGTTGGAATTCCGTTCTTATTTTTATGTAAGAGGCTCCGTGCATGTTCTCCAACGGCTATCTTTTTTCATGTGGGTCCAGCCCTAATGTTTGGTTCAGGTTAGATTAGGATTTTTAATGGGGCCAAATTTACTAGTTTGCCATTGTCATTGAACTTGAAATTACAATAATGCCCTTCACAATTTTGTTGAATCACCCGTTTTGTATGAATTAAAATCTTGATCAAAGTAAACAATTAATTTTTAACAATTTCTAAATCACACATTTTATCAATACTTATCAAAATTTAATAAAAATTGATTTTAATTTATGCTCCTGTTTGACACACATTAAAATTTGCATTCTCATTCTTGTACTCATTTTCAACCACACATTTTTCAATAAAATGATATTTTTTTATCACATCAATAAATTTTTCTTCTTTTTCAACTACACATTCTCCATCAATATATTATTCTAAAATACATTCTTTCAAAATAATGTGGCTCAAACACACCCTAAATATGATCTTGATCTTTCTGAAAAAGGAAAAAAAAAAAATGGTAAACTGCGAGGTCCTTATCAATTGAAAATTTAACTATCTTCAAATCTGACAATTCTTTTAAATGG
>CAIGRB010014494.1:98154-113334 GCA_903798255.1 Fraxinus quadrangulata
TATCTCTGTACGCGTAAGGAGATGCGTCCACCTACCTCCGCGCCCGCGCATGGAGGCACGGAGGTAGCGCACAGAGTTGCCTCCGCGTGTCTTTGTGTGTGCACAGAGACACGCGGGAGCACCTCCGTTTGCTGCCTCCTTTTGCGCGCACGGAGGTACGTGGACGCATTTTCGTATGAGCATGGAGACACAAGGGAGCAGCTCCGTTCGCTACCTCCATGAGTGTGCGCACAGAGGTACAAGGACGCATCTCCATGCGTGCAAGAAGATGCGTCCGTATGTCTCCGTTCATGCACAAATGAAGATGCATCCTTGTACCTCAATGCGCGCTCATGTGGGTATCGAATGGAGCTGCTCCCGTGTGTCTTCGTACACGTACGGAGATGCGTTCACGTACCTCTGTGCACGCGCAAGGAGGTGCCTTTGTGTGTCTATGCGCCTATGTACCACCATGTGCGTTCGTGCACGAAGGGAGATGCGTCGTGTATCTCTATGCACAGAGGTGAATCCTAAATTCACCCAGTAAAATCATCCAATCCCCATACTCAACTCTCCAATCTAAAGCAATTTGAAGACTTAATTTAGAACTTGCAGTGATTTCACAGTGTGTTCTATATTGGTTTTGGACCTATTGTGGAAACAATGTTCCTCCAATGCATACAGTGTGCCTATGAATTTATTTTTTTCTTTGATATAAATTTAAAAGTTCGTCATAGTTTTTCACCCTTAACTCATAGTTAGTCAATGCACAAACAAGATTGATAACATTTTTCACATTCATTTTAGCCAGAACCATAAGTTCAATAGGTTTGATTTTTACTTAGAGAGTTTGATTCTACAAAAATTATAAATGCTATCAATCTTATCTTTCTTTTCCTTATCCAATATTGAACTGAGAAGGCAGACTATAAAAATTTTTAGAAATTCATTATTCCTTTTCTTTTCTTCTACAACTAACATTTGGATAGTCAATAATCTTCTCATGAATCAACCATTTATGCGCATTGAATTGAGAAGCCACAGTTAACAATTTTTGACAAAGTTATCATAACACAAACTATGTCTAAAAACTTAAACCAGAGAAATGAAAAGTAACCGAATCTAGCTTTAGTAAATAATATTATTTTTGTTTATTATACTTTGAATTAATTCTATCCAACACCAAAGAAAAATATACAGCAGCAGCCTAGTTTTCTTTCACATATCTCAAAACCTGTACTCTACCTGTAATTAACCTCAAGTATTCCACCTGTAATTGTTAACCACAGTAGCTCTTGGATTATGAAATGGGTCCTCACTCTTAAGATTCTGCAATATGTAAACATAGTCCGATGTATCCCCAGATAGCATGCATCCTCAAACACTTTTTAAAGTGTAGTTTAGTTGGCAGACAGCAAATGCATTCTTGTAATCCTGTGACTTTAAGCTAGAAAGTAATTTAGAATTGTTGAAACCCTCAGTTTAAAATGTCTATCAATATGTTTGTTAAATTGTTTGATATATGTTAAATCATTCCTGATATGACGACAAGTACACCGCGAGTTAGAATTTTCGAAATTAAGTTGGTAAGCAGATGAAACTATAACATATAAGAATAGCTAACCTTATACAAATGTTTGTTGGATGGAAATAATAATTTTCAATCTTACATTTCTTATAATCAATCATAAAGAAATAGAAGTAAACAATAGGTGATAACAATCAGCATGTAAGAACAGGTGAAAATGGATAGAGACTCTAAATCTAGCCACATTCAAGTTTATTGATAAGAATCAGCTTTTATATAGAATTTGAATATAGTAATGGTACGTAGAAAATAAGGTTATACTGAACTTAAATTGTAATGTATAATGGTAAATGTAGTAAGGCACAAAGGAGGAGCAAAAAAGAAAATTATATACCTACATATAAAACTTCTTGGTAAACAACATTTTTTGTGCACCGAGCATGGACCTGACTGGATAATATTGGTTTTGCAAGAATTTTAACACATGAACTTGTCCTTACTCTCGATGGTGCAACATATAATTTTCCATGTGAGAAGACAGATTCTAAAAGATATATGCTAACATAATCTAAAATTTGTCCCTGAAATTTGTTTATAGTCATTGCAAAGCATGAGCGTATTGGAAATTATGTCCTTTTAAATGGGAATACTGTTTTATCAGATTCAAGTGGTATAAAGGGAATACGAGGTAAAAAAAATTTTCTTGCCACTATATTCTCCAATAGCAATTTTAGCACAAATGACATTACTTTCGAAGTGTTTACATATTGATCTTGTTTCGTTACACAATCCTTCTGTGGGATTAATATTTCGGAGTAATATAATAGGATAGTCAATTTTCAACACTAATTGATGTGGTGGTATACCTTTTGGCGTCAATGAATTGAATAAGTCTTCTTGCATGGATTCATCTGTTGTATCCAATCTTTCGTCGATGCTGTAATAAGTATTAGCATCTCCTGCGAAACTATTTATAAGAAGACTGTTCATGTCATCAACATGTTTATTTTTCGGAGCTAAAATAACTCGATTAATCATATGATGAAGGTTTTTTGAATAGTTATCTATATCAGGAAATACAACATCAATTAATTTATGTAACGAAATATTATCTTCCTTATAATCTATAGTCATAGTAGACCAAAGCTTAACCATACCACATGAATGTTGTTTTTCTGTTCCGTTTCTAATTCGAAGCAAATATTTACAGAAAGAAGGATCTAGGAGAGCTCGTATATTACGAAGTAATTTTATTTTTGTAAAATGAGGCCATAGATAAGAACTAACTAAACTTGATGCAATTATATCTTCTTTACTCCATCTTTGGACAACATGCAAGATTTGTAGGAAATCCCCACCCAAAACTATTATTTTTCTACCAAATGGTAAGTCAGTATTAGTTATATCCTTAAAATTTTATTTAAAGCTTCCACAGCTTGACAATTTATCATTGGAACTTCATCCCATATAATTAGACATGTCATTCTAAACAAATCAGGTAAAGCAGATTGTTTACTTACTCCACAAACACTGTCACTATGAATATGGAGTGGAATTTTAAACCTTAAATATGCTGTACGACCACCAGGCAACAAACCAGCAGCGACTCCTGATGATGCTGTTGCCAAAACAATTAAACTTCTTGATTTAACATCTATAAGTAATGCCCGATATAAATATGTCTTTCTTGTTCCACCTGGATGGACCATCAATAAAAAACATATCGCCAGCATCACCAAAAACTTTACTTAGAATGGCATCATAAGCACCTCTTTGCTCTTGGTTAAGACTATCAGCACATGAAACATCACTCTCAGATATTAATATCTCCAATTCTTCACTAACAAGTCTTTCTAACACTTCATCTTGCTAGATACTCATATCATAAATAGCCAATCCATAGTCATTCAAACACTTGCCAAGCAGTTCTAAAGATAAATCTATAGACTTTAATGCATTTACCTCTGCATTACTGATATTCATGCCCTTTCGTAAAAAATCTTCAAACATAAATTTTTTAAACTCATTCCAGAGTGTTTTTGGATCATCAGGACTACAAAACGCTAAAAGAGTTGCAAACAAACGGCGTAGCGAAATAGGCATCTGATAATTACAAGCTTATCGTAAACATAATTCACAATTATTTTTTCCTTTAAGTAAACCCTTTAATAATACAGCTTCACGAAAAGTTTTTACCGAAATACCATTCACAAATTTTAGATTTTCAAAAGATATTGGCCTCTAACATGATTCAATAATATTCACAGGTAATACCTTTCTCCTTCTCTAGGATTCGCTACTACAATCCTTCCAACTACACCGCTTCTTTTTTTCTTCCTATCAGTCCAACACTTACTCTGTGCATCCCATACAAAATATTCAAGGAATTCTTTGTACAACAACTTTGTTGCATGTTGATTAGTAATATTCATTGTAAAAAATTCTGTAAGCATTATTTTTTGGAAGATATCACGTCCAATAACTTTTCTAAGATTATCAGTATCTTTGTATGTAACCAACTGCTTATTTTCTAGATGTAAGTGTAATGAAAGAACTGCCGAATACATTTCATACATAGTAAATCCTCCAAGTTGCTTCTAGGGGAGAAATTCATCTACCAGACTCAAATCTTTCTATTTCATCCATATGGTCAGTTTCATTCTTATCACATACAGAGAAATTAACCTTGTCATGTCCTTTGTTAATATATTTGTACAAGTATTTAACTGCTTTTATTGTTGAACAGATTTCTACATTCATATGACAATCATATTTAGATAATAAATAAGGATTATAAGGTACAACCAATCTATTATCAAGAAAATATTTTCTAACCTTAACTCTTTTACCATCATTTCGTCTTCTATATTTTGGATAAGAACATTCATCAAAAGAAGTATGCAAAGTGTAACTATGTGGATAATGACTTCTACATTTTTCACCATTTTCCATACACACGTTATTTAATTTAAAATACCACAACGACCATACATCATGTACTTGACAACAACGGAGTGTAAATAAGGATATTTTGTACTATCGAGAATTTCAGCACTTACAATTTCATCTACCTTTCAGGAGAAATAATTTTTGACCCTGATTTCAATAAAATTAGGAAGTGAGCGTGGGGCGAACCTCTTTTTTTGGAATTCAATAACATATATATATATATATATATATATGTAGCCACTGGTCCGAACAAATATTCCTTGAATAATTCATTTTTCATCTCTTCTAACTTCGATCTAAAGATGCGAGAGACTAAATCAGGTCTATTTTGAACTTCATCACAAAATTTTAACTTCTGTTTTATTTCAAACCAATTGGGATTACATGTAATTGTTAAAAAGATGTTAGGTTTTCCAAATTTTTGGACTAATGCCATCGCGTCCATGTATCTTTTATTCAAATTTCTAGGACCACCAACGAAAGATGATGACAAAATAATTCTTCGACCTACATTTGAACAGCTAGTCTGGCCATTCTGTACATTATCAACAATTCCTTGGTAAAGCTCACTACGTATTTGTGTTTGATTATTACGAAAGTAATCTAATCTAGAAGACTCCACTTTAACATACATGTCAACTACATATTGTTGGAAAAGGCAGCCAGCATGTAGTAATATAGAATTATCTAATGACCTTACCTGTAGTTTATAACAGTAGTATTCACGACAAGACACTTGTGACCGTCCTCCTTTTTTTGTGCAAAACTGAAAATATAGAGAAAAAAATATAAGTTAATAATAAAGAAACTAAATCAATAACATAAAATAAAGAATTCTTTTTTCTAACTTGTAGTCTCATTCTTCAATATTTCCTCGGGGCAACCAACATGATGGGCATCAAGCATAATATCAATTGATGAAACATCACAATTTTTATTAACCCTTTCAATACCTTGATGCCATCTACTCTCCCCATTAGGAAACAACAAAGGGTATTGGAGAGGATCATAAAATCCAAAATAATAATGTACTCAATGCTTACTACCAGAATGGGTATAAACACATATATCACAAACGCCAAGATTAGATTGCTCATCATTCACCCAAATCGCAACAACTTGCGAGACCGTCGGAGCATTATAAACTCTTTGATCCATACCTACATTACATGCAATTTTTATCTCATGGCTTCCCAAATCAGTAACATTGGTTAAGCTCCGAAAAAATTTGGCGTATGGATTTATCTCTAAAAGTTACATTAATTTTTCAACAATCGATTGAGAAAGCCTACCCGATATTTTTAAACGATTTTCTATTTCATTTTCGGTATCATAAAAATAAAGTTGTAAATACGAAGGGCTAGAATCCGTAGGAAGAAGTTCATTGAGGTAATGATATATTAGTCCTTGAATTCTAAAAGTATATATTCCTTTATTTCTCTGGCACAAGTCTTTATAGTATTTTACACCAAATGAAGTAAAAGAGAAATTAGAATTGTAACTTCGAATATAAGTTCTAAAGTTAACTGATTCATCAGATTTAGATGTAAACAGAAGATGCAATTCTAGAGGTATATCGTTTATTTTTAGTTTGATAATCCCGTCACAACAATAAAAACCTTTACTTTCTCTATGAATTTTTTTTTGCTCCACAGAAATCAAAAATTGTTGGTACAGGCAACAAGTAACATTTGGTTGGAACATGCTGTAAAATATTAGAAGTATATTCTAATATTTGGAAGTCTGGCAAAGCAGCAAAATCTAGTCAATAAACAAAGGAAACAAACTATAAATACCAATAAAATACAAATGCATCATACTATAGTCAAAGCATAAGCCACCTGTTTCTCGAGAATTATCAACAGTCGTGTGTGATAAGCCACCTAAAAAATTGGAAAATACAATTTAGATAAGAAAATTTAAAAATAGATTAAATGAAGTTGATGCAACAATCAATATAATTAAGTGGAAGTATAAATAACCTATTTGTATCTGATGTATAACCTAAAAAATATAATTTAGGTATGGCAAAAGATTACACACTCATTAACCTATTTTCCATACGCGACACAATAGATGGACATACATGAAAATAAAACAAGCCAAGTAATATAATCAAGCAGCATAAAGACTAAATGCTATACAAAAAAAAAAGAAAAAAAAAACTAACAGGCTGCATCTGCATCCGAACTACCCTCTCCTAATGTTGTTTTTGTCCTCTTCATTTACAACTGTTGTCGATGCATGCTACGCAATTCCCGTTCTTCAGCATACAATTCTCTACGTCGGGCATTGGAAGATTGTTTTGATCGAGCATAAATTGCTCGACGGCGCTTCTTTTCCAGCTCACAGCTCCCAACATCAGCATCCATAATATAAATAGCTAAATAGATAATTTTGTATTTGGATATCGTGAACAAGAAACAAATAATTTAATATACTAAAGACGGTGGAGACGGGTGATCGTAATAGATACAAGGAGGCACAGTATCTTAATTTCAACAATCTAAAGAATATCACTAAATTAAATAAATCAACATAAATTAGCAAGAAACGAATAATTTCACATGCAAACAGAAAATTCTTAGATGCAGGGTAACTGTTGACGAAACAATGCGGATATAGTGAGTAAGAGACTGTGTGTCTCCGTGAGTGCCTCCGTGCTGTGCCTCCATGTGCGGACGGAGGTACACAGAGGCATCCCGTCCGCACGGAGGTACACGGATGCACCTCCGTGCGCAAACTGAGACACCTCTGTGCTCTACCTCCGTGTGCATGGAGGCATCTCCAAGCATGGAGGTACCAAGACACCTCCACGCGCACGGAGGCAGCACACGCGGAGGTACATCTCCACGGGGGCATGGAGGCACACGGAACCTCCGTGCGTGCACGGAAGCTAGGTGTATGCGGACGTAGGCACAATATCTTCATTTCAATAACAATTAAATAATGTGAAGAATAATCAATATAAATCAAACACAAATCAGAAAATATAGTCGAAACCTGTATTTCAACAAGCTGCCAAATCTTCTTAGCACTACTGTTGCAAATGGAAAAGAAGAAGAAGTCTGCCCTCGGTAAACACAAGAGTAGGTGGTTGCTTGACAAAATGGAGAAGGAGGTGTGGAAAATTTCGAAGAATTTCAGGAATTTTAAAAAAATAAAATAGACTTTTTACCACGATTGGAAATGATGACACGTGTGCAGCTCATACACTGCCTATTTTAATATATAGTGATAATATTACACGCGAGTCTAAAACTTTTCCTTATTTTTTAACTATACATTCTCCATTAAATCACTATTCCAAAATGCATGTTTGTTTTAAAAAAAAATTGGGGTTCATAAATGTGAGTAATTTTATCTTTTTTTTTTAATATTTAGATGAGGTATAAATTATCTTATTTTACTTATAGATATAACAATTTATTTAATCAAATCATTTCTTGATAATGTGCGGTTAACACGACCACTTATTTCACCATTGCAAACATTCTTCGTACACAGTAACTAAACCTGTTGACTCATGGAACTGGGCCCACTCACACCAAATCAAGTACAATTTTGACGCGTTTCTACCGGAATAACGGCGATAGCAAAGAAGAAATAGACGCGGGAGATACTTTGCGGCGAGATACAAGAATATTCGAGGTCCGGGGGTGGAATAAAAGCAATTGTGCTAACAACGATCGCCAGGTTGAAATCAAACTATCTTTGTAATCACAAAGAGAATATATGGAATGATAGATATGCCGTGTATTGAAATTGTTACGTTGTATATTTGAAATTTACAACTCATAAACACACCAAGAAGATAGAAAATAAACCCCAAGTGTTTGTATATTTCTTTTTAGAGTTCAAGTATGTATTTTGAATATATATGATTGTCCTTATTCCAATCAATAATACAACCCCCTTTTAAGTTACAAAGAGAATCTATTTATACTATTTTTGCCGACGTGGTGACCGTTGGATCAGAATCATATTACCTCATCTCCCTAATTGGGACGTCGCATCACTATCTATTCATATAACTAATACATTGATAAAAGGTCAGCCGCTCTATCCAATAGGTTGACATACTGACAAACCTAATTACAAGTGTTACATCAATCACTTCTAAGAGATTTTTGAATCTATTACCAGAAACAGCATCGGCCTTGCAAGCTTCAGACATGTTTGAAAGTCTCGAAGGAATCTTCGAAGTGGTCCTCTAAGTGGGGAGTTTCGGCTTCTTTCCTTGTTTGACTTAGGCAATTTCATCTTTGAGGTAGTGCTTTAGCTTGGACTTCGTCCTCGCAATGTAAGGATTTCAGCTTTGTCTGACTTCTTCGTATTTTGACCTCATGAGTCTTTATTTGACTTTCTTGTTGACTTTCTGCCTACGTGACTTGCTACGTGGCATTGTCTCTTTGAGCCTCGGAGGTGAAGAGTAACAATAGCTCCATAAGTCTAGGCACGATTATTTATGTAAAACATGGACTTAGTCTAAGCATATTATTTATGTAATGCATTGACTTGAAATAAAAATATAGATATAAATAAAAATAAATTTCATAGTTAGTGGTTTTTTACCATACCACAATAGTCCCCTAAGTCTAAGTATAATCATTCATGTTATTGTTAGAATTTAGAATATACCTAACATGTTCAGACCTTATGTACGTGTTGTTCGAAGTGGTTGCGAATTCGAAGTTGTATTTTCAGAGGTGCTCTTATATATCTGAGGCACTAATTGAAGTAGTTGATATAAGAGGGTTAGAGCATCATGGAGCTTCGAGTTTAATAATTACGAAGCCTTTCATCTTAATAACTTTGAGAAACACGAGGGGTCATCAATTATGGTGCTCAATGATTTGATGTCGTGGCGCGTTTCCAAAAGAAGATAGCTGAAGCGGTTCATCTCCCAATACAATCAACCATCATCATATTAAAAGCGTAATGATGCTGTCTCCCACATATTTTGGCACGCTTTTGGCGCATGAGGGCGCGTGAGTATACGCTTTAATCGAGTTTTAGAAGATGAAGCATCAGACATGGTGAGTGGTTCAAATTAAAATCCCTAGATGGACGGCTGGATGACCCGGATCAAGATCCAACGGCTGGGGTTAAGTGGGTCTACCTATAAAAAGCATAAACTTTTGAGGGAATTTTTTCTTAATTTTGTACGAATACCTGCGTCTCTTTTTCTCAAAATTTCCCAAACCTCCAAGTTTTTTTCTAAGAATTCTTCATGTTTTCCTTGAAATTCTTCTAAGTGTTCTATCGAGTTTCTTCATTTCTTCATGCTATCTCTACGAATTTCAGTGTTCTTCTTTCTCCATTGTCTTTGAAAAACTCTTTAAGTATTGTATTTTTTCTTTTTCAACTTTGTAAAAATTTAAGTAATCTTGTAAATCAATGGCTTCTTCGAAATCTGTTGAGCGAAACATAGATATTAGCGAGTTGGCGAGTGAGATGGATTTTGCAGTCACAAACGAAGTCGACATTATCAGAGCCGTTGAGGCTGGACGAGGTGTTTCTATTTCTGGGGGTTGTAATGGGGATGGCGACATAGCCTAGAGAGCTGCCAAAATCCCATCCTCCGTAGACCTTACTTATTTAGTCAATCTTAGGGAGAAGTATAGGATCCCTTATGACATCGAACTTCTTTCCCCATTTCCTAACAAGAGAGCTTGTTACCTTAGGCAAGGTTGAGTTACCGTTAGTGAATTTTTGTTAACGGCTGGGCTTTACCTACCGATCAACCCATTCTTTAGGGCTATCCTTAGGTTATATGAGCTGGCTCTTACCCAGGTCGTCCCTAATGCCTGGCCCAGTTGGTAGGTTTTCTAACTTCAATTGGAAGGAGGTTTCCTTGGGAAAGGACATGCCATTGCATGCCTTCCAAATAGTTTACCAACCTCGATCTTTAGGAAAAGGGAACTCCCGGGATTGGTACTCTTTGTGTCCTTAGGGGTTCCACTCCCCCTTTGTCGTAGGCCTATCCTTTTCCATCAAAGGATGGAATGAGACCTGGTTCTAGGTCAGGGAAAAGTGGCAATAGTGTGAGAATGACCTTGTCCCACATGTCAAAGTCCCAACCTCATACTCTGACACATGTGAGTGCATTATCTGCTTCTTCTTTTTTTGAACTGACGAGGTCTGATACTTACATTTTTTTGTGTCTGTTTTTAGGGTCGGTCGAGCAGTTCGAGTTTACTGAGTACGACTAGGATACTCTTACTAAGGTCTACAAAAAATCTTTGGACTTGCGAGACTTCGACCGTTTGATCCAATCGAGCCGCTTCTTTAAACACTTTAGTTTGATGGCAAAGAGGGGTAAGACATCTTTACACTTTGATATCATTCTTGGCGTATTTTCCATAGAATTTTGCTGACCTTGTTCATTTATTGGCTTGTAGAAAATTTTAATAAGAAGAGGTACCCCATCGACTTACCCCTGATATGGCCACCATCCTCGCCGCTACATCCAGCTCGGGGAAGGGGGATAAAGCCTTCATCTGCTGGATGAAAGCAAGTGAGGGACAAAATTGAGAGAGTCAGCAAGGAGGCTACCTTTCAAGTGGAGGGACAACCTCCCTTGGCAGACAAGGGCAAGAAGGTGGTGGTGGAGAAGCCCAAGGAAAAGTTTAGAGTGTCCACCACCAGGGTGGGTAACTCCAACGATATTTCTCTCCTTCGCTCTAAAGTGTCTGTAGGGAAAACGTTGATGGCAGCGTTAATGGCTATAGCTACTAGGAGACAGAAGAGGCCAACTGCTGTGGAGCCCCAGAGAGAGGATCCTACCAAGAAGTTGAAGACTTTTAGTGACTCCTCTGTCTCCGAACTCCCAAAAAAATTGACCTTGGCCAAAAGGACCGACGAACTTGCACTTGAGGCTCTTTCCCTTCTTCCTCCAAAAATTTAAATGGATATAGAGACATTTCACAAGTATTGGATGGAGAAGTACCAATCCTTCGTAGAAAAGAGCGATGCCGTTGACATCATGGCCACGATGTGGCCCAGTTAGGGAGGTAATTTGGGATAGCCATAGAGGTTGAAACCATCTTTAAGAACTGGTAGTTTTCTAATAAAGCCTCTTAGACTGATGAGGTTTCCAGCAAGGTTAAGGCAGAGGTGGAGGCCTTGAAGAAAAAATATGAAGAGGAGTCAGTGAAACTCGCTTCTTTTTTTGGCAGAAATTGAGATTTTGAAGAAAGATGTCCATCTATCTCAAAGCGAGGTGGCCTTTCTAACGAAGCGAGTGAAGACATCTGATGCTCACCAAAAGTGACAGCTAAGGCCCAGGAGAAGGCCAGTAAAGAGAATGTTGCTCTTAAAGGGCAGGTGGGGAAGCTGACCTCCAAAGTGGTTGCCTTACTGAGGAAGTGAAGAATAACATGAGTGATGCTAAACTGGCTAGTCATGACGCTAAGAAGACGATCCTTGCCAAATTTCACCTGACCGAAGCGTACAAAATTTTCGGGAAGTATTGAAGAAGGTACGCTTACACTAAAATGATTGAATGATTGGAGGTATACACTCAAGGCATCAAGTCTTTTGATTTGAGGGCAGAGTTTATTGAGGATGAGGAAGAGCCTCAAATGCTGACTGAAGGGGATGAAGTCATTGAGCTTGACGGAGACGTAGCTAAAGAAGTGGCCCCCAATGCCATAATTTTGTTTGTAGCTCCTCAGCCCCTACTTCCTAGAGCTTAGGACTGCAAGTGTACCTTTTCCATTTTTACTAAGTGTAATGGCTTCGACCCAACGACTGTAAATATTCTTTTATGAATGAACTTCTTTTATTCAATACTTTTGTTCTTTTACTTTCTGCATCTTTACCACATCTACTCAATTCTGATGTGCTTGCTAAAATAAATTCGAACCACATGTACTTCTAACTTAAAGTAACATCAACTTGATAATAACATCAGATGTACAACTACTTCGAAAGCTTGACTATATCAAACTTATGAACATTGAAGTTTAATAACATGGGACATGTAATGAGGTCAGACTCATGCAATTATGAACCTCAATAACAAAATAAAACATAATCATAAGTGTCAGGAGGTCTGACCTAACAACAAAGTTCAAAACTTAAACACACCAGACTTCAAATGATAAATAAACTGAAGCCTTCTTAATTACTTAAGGATTTGTGCAACTAGATAATCAAACATATGCGATCAGAAGTATGTAAGATCTAAGTCACATCAGACCCTGTACATAGTACTTCAATAATAACTTAAACACCAAAATTTATCCAAATGTTAGAAGGTCATGTACCTTTATCAATTTTCAAACTTGCGTATATTGATACGTATAAGCTGAGGCTATTTATTATTTTAGTACTTCAGAGTTTTAGTCTGGTTTTGTAATTTTGTAACTCACACTTTGCACAAGTACAAGCAGTTCATTTTTTCTCTCACTTTCCTCAGCATGGGTTCAATGGTTCGCTCATGCTGAGGCTTCCTTAATAGTTTTAGTTAACGGCATGTGCCACATTTAGTCAGTTCGGAGGTGGTCCTTTTTTGGATCCAAAGCCTCGTCGAATTGCCCACACATCTCTTCGTGGGGACAGATCATCTACGAAGAGGCATCCCACATGGTTTTTACTTCCTTGGGGGGTATTTTTAATGCACAAATAATATATTTAAAAGTCATTTTTATTCAGCCTCAGATTGTACACACAAGATGTTTTACATCATTGATAATACTTGCACGGATGTTCTACAGTCTATGGATGAGGTTGTGTCTCTCCATCCATGTTCTCAATTCTGTAAGTTCCTGGTTGAACATCTTCATAGATGTGATAGGGACCCTCCCAGTTTGGACCTAGGGTTTCTGAGCCATGCTCTTTAGAGAATGGGAACACTCTTTGAAGCACCAATTCATTCAAATGAAATGACTTATTTTTCACTTTCGAATTGTAGTATCTGGTCATGTTTCTTTGATAAACAACCCATTTTGCTTGAGAGTAGTCTTTTCTTTCTTCAAAGAGGTCAAGCTTGCATCTTCTTACCATGTCATTGATAATATTATTGAAATGTATTCGTCGAGGAGATGGCAGACCTACTTCAATAGGGCTCATAGTGTAACACCCCGAAATTTTGAGAAAAGAAAAATAAAAATTTTATTTGTTTGATATGTTATATTTTTATATTTTGAAAGTTTGAGGACTAAAACGAAATAAGTTTTAAATTCTTATTTTATGTGGGCCAAATAATTAATTTTTGATAGTAATTAATTATGAATTTTAGGCTCGAGAAAAATTTAATTTAAATAAGTTATGTCCAATATATTGTAATTTTAAGAATGTGATAATGATTACTATTGACAAGAGTTTGATTGGTTAAGGAATGTATTTTGGTTGGCAACCTTCACATGTGGAATAAGTTTTTGTATTGGTTAGTAGTTGGTAATTGTGTCAACCATGTAGTGATAGGATTGATTATTTTAAACTTTTATCAAATTTCGAAAAAAGTCATTGTCATCCAAATTGTTAGGTTACGTTTCTACAATCCTAGGTACACTAGGATTATACTTTTTTGCCCTATAAATACCCATGTATAGTCATTATTTTTCACATCAAAACAAGAATAAAGAGTAAAGGAGAGAGAGAAAATAGAGAGACTAATTACTCACGTGAAAGAAAGAAGAAGAGTGAGAAAAGTCAAAAGTGCATATATCATTATCATACATTCACTTTCACGAAAGTAAGGAAAAGTTCTTGAACGTGTCATTATATTTTCTTCAAAAGTTTGTTGATCCATCTACGTGGTAAGATACTTATGTGAAAGTGGAGTCGTTCCTTATACTATTATGTTCAATAATTTATGCATGAATTGCTGGTGGACCTTCGGGTTCGACATAATGAAATGTAAAGTCCTTCGAGAATTCAAATGAGAAATGAGAAATGATGGATATCTCTCTTGGTCACCATATACTCTATGAAGAGAATGTGGTATAAATTGTCTATGTTATTGTTATATAATTGCATATGAAAATTGCACGTATCTTACTGGGTGTTTTTAAAATAATCACTCTTACATTTTTTACAGGCTAGTTCGAGTCGATTGGATCTGTGGCGAGATGGTGTACCAGACTGCCAAAGGATTTCACCCCACGAGAATATTAAGTTTTTCCGCTTTTCTTTTAAAATTTATTAGTTCGTTTTGTCCAATAACATTAGTTGAGAATGCATAAATTATTTTTTAAAATCATGATTTATGATTCAAATTTAAACTTATGAATGTCTTATTTATTTAAAAAAAATAGAATGTCATCGTTCCGCATTTTAAGTACATGAAAATTATTTTGGTAACACCTCAGATTGATGAAAATTTGGGGCGTTACAGTTTGGTATCAGAGCTCAAGTTTAATTTCATGTAAACCCGTATTTTTCATAACTTGAGTTTTAAAAAAAATGATGAACAGTGACAACGCGTACTGTTCACGATGAACAGTGACGTTTGCATTGTTCACGTGAACAGTGAATTTTTGTTTTATTTATTTTTGAAACAGTTAAAAAAATGTAATATCAGGAACAACAAAGAAAATATATATTCACTTGTTTCTTTTGTTATAAAGGATAAATTGTGAATAATGGTAGTTTAGAATTTAAATTGTTATGATTTAATGCTCATAGTTTAATATTCATGTGTGATAATTGTTTTTATGTTTTGCTATAGGTGATGTTTTTAAAAAAAATTACCAATAAAAGAATTCACATTTAAA
>CAIGRB010014494.1:114420-125328 GCA_903798255.1 Fraxinus quadrangulata
TATGTATGTATGTATGTATGTATGTATGTATGTTCTTAGAAACTTCCATTTTGAGAAAATCCTAATTTTTTTGGAGATTGCAAAAAAAAAAATGCAGTATTTTTCATAAACATTAGGAGTTTACGGACAATGTAAATTTTTTTTTAGTCTTAACATGTAATGAAATGAAGAATCCTTGGCACATAGCGCTCACCACTCGATTACTCTCCAATTGATCCAAGGTATGCAAAGAAACATTATATATTTTTTAGCAAAATTATGTGTTATCTTATTTCATGTTTTGGAATATCATTCTTTTAAAATTATTAGACAATACAATACACAACGAGATTTTACATATACGTTCGAATTTCGAGGAAGAAATTCTTTTAAGGAAGGGAGATTGTAACACCCCAAAAATTTGAGAAAAGAAAAATAAAAATTTTATTTGTTTGATATGTTATATTTTTATATTTTGAAAGTTTGAGGACCAAAATGAAATAAGTTTTAAATTCTTATAAAACGAGATTTTATATACCAATATTATACTCGTTTAATAACTCGTAGTTAATTATAAATTTTAGGCTAGAGAAAAATTTAATTTGAATAAGTTATGTCCAATATATTGTAATTTTAAGATTGTGATAATGATTACTATTGACAAGAGTTTGATTAGTTAAGGAATATATTTTGGTTGACAACCTTCACGTGTGGAATAAGTTTTTGTATTGATTAGTAGTTGGTAATTGTGTCAACATGTAGTGATAAGATTGATTATTTTAAAATTTTATCAAATTTCGAAAAAAGTCATTGTCTTCCAATTTGTTGGGATACATTTCTACAATCCTAGGTACACTAGGATTCTACATTTTTGCCCTATAAATACCCATGTATAGTCATTATTTTTCACATCAAAACAAGAATAAAGAGTAAAGGAAGGAGAGAGAGAGAGAGAGAGAGAGAGAGAATAGAGAGACTACTTACTCACGTTAAAGAAAGAAGAAGAGTGAGAAAATTCAAAAGTGCATACATCATTATCATACATTCACTTTCACGAAAGCAAGGAAAAATTCTGGAAAGTATCATTATATTTTATTCAAAAGTTTGTTGATCCATCTATGTGGTAAGATACCTATGTACAAGTGGATTCGTTCCTTTTACTGTTATGTTCAATAATTTATGCATGAATTGTCAGTGGACCTTCGGGTTTGACATAACGAAATGTAAAGTCCTTCGGGAATTCAAATGAGAAATGTTGGGTATCTCGCTTGGTCATCGTGTACTCTATGAAGAGAAGTGTAGTATGAATTGTCTTATTGTTATATAATTGCATATGGAAACTGTACGTATCTTACTGGGTGTTTTTAAAATAATCACTCTTATTGTTTTTACAGGCTAGTTCGAGTCGATTGTATCTGTGGCGAGATGGTGTAGCGGACTGCCAAATTATTTCACCCCACGAGAATATTAAGTTTTTGTATTGATTAATAGTTGGTAATTGTGTCAACCATATAGTGATAGGATTGATTATTTTAAATTTTTATCAAATTTCGAAAAAAAGTCATTGTCATCTAATTTGTTGGGATACATTTCTACAATCCTAGGTACAATAGGATTCTACTTTTTTGCCCTATAAATACCCATGTATAGTCATTATTTTTCACATTAAAACAAGAACAGAGAGTTAGGGGAGGGGGGAGAGAGAGAGAGGGAGAGAGAGAGAGAGAGAGAGAGGCTAAGAGGCTACTTACTCATGTGAAAGAAAGAAAGAGTGAGAAAAGTCAAAAGTACATACATAATTATCATACATTCACTTTCACGAAAGCAAGGAAAAATTCTAAAACGTGTCATTATATTTTCTTCAAAGTTTGTTGATCCATCTACGTGGTAAGATACTTATGTGTAAGTGGATTCGTTCCTTATACTCTTATGTTCAATAATTTATGCATGAAATGCTAGTGGACCTTCAGGTTCGACATACCGAAATGTAAAGTCCTTTGGGAATTCAAATGAGAAATGATGGGTATCTCGCTTGGTCACCGATATAATCTATAAAGAAAATGTGGTATGAATTGTCTATGTTATTGTTATATAATTGCATATAGAAACTGCACGTATCTTACTGGTGTTTTTAAAATACTCACTCTTACAATTTTTACAGGCTAGTTCGAGTCGATTGGATCTGTGGCGAGATGGTGTAGCAGACTGCCAAAAGATTTCACCCCACGAGAATATTAAGTTTTACCGCTTTTCTTTTAAAATTTATTAGTTCGTTTTGTCCAATAACAGTAGTTAAGAATGCTTAAATTGTTTTTTAAACACATGATTTATGATTCGAATTTAAATTTATGAATATCTTATTTATTTAAAAAAAATAGAATGTTATCGTTCCGCATTTTAAGAACATGAAAATTATTTTTGTAACACCTCAGATTGATAAAAATTTGGGGGTGTTACACATAGCCTCGGCCCCGTAGGCCATAGAGAATGGGGTCTCTCCTGTAGCAGTTCTGCTTATTGTTTTGATTACCCAAAGTACTTGAGGTAGTTCATCGATCCAAGCCCCTTTAGTTGCATCCAGTTTCCTTTTCAGCGTATACTTGATTGTTTTGCTAACAGCCTCGACTTGCTCATTTGCGTGCGGTGATGTGGGGAAGAGAAATGCTTCTTGATACCCAGTTCTTCACACTATTTCTAACCTTCTTGCTGTTAAACTGTCTGCCATTGTCTGATACAATCGAATGGGGAATTTTGAACCGACAAATGATGTTCTTCCATAGGAACTTGGAAGTGTTGGTCTCAATAATTTTGGCAAGTGGCTCGACTTCTACACATTTGATGAAGTAATCAATGGCGACAATTGAGAAGCTAGAGTTTCCTCTCCCGTTGGGAAAAAAGGTCCTATAAGTTCAATCCCTCCATTTTGCAAATGGTCGGCCTGGATACGATGTTCAATTCTTGAGAAGGCTACATCTGAATAGTAGCGAAGCGTTGGCACTTATCACATTTTCTAACAAATTGTTTCGTATCCTTTTTCAAGGTGGGCTAGTAGTATCCCTATTTTAGCACTTTCTGTACTAAGGACCACCCTCTAGGGTGGTTCCCACATACTCTTTCATGGATCTCCCGGAGTATACAATTTGCTTGTTCTCCTCCAATGCATCTGAGGAAGGGCAGTGAGAACCTTCGTTTGTATAGTACATCATCTTGCAAGACGAAGTGGACAACTCTCCTTCTGAGCTTTTGAGCCTTCTCCTTTTCAAGGGGTAGAATCTAGTCTTTGAAGAAAGATATTATTTACCACATCCAAGCTGGGGTGTCTTTAACCTATATAACAGTCTCGTCAGCGATGATAGAAGGTCTAGAAAGATGCTCTACGAATGTAAGTAGTTCGAAATCTTTACTATTAGATGGACATTCTCAGCGCGTGAAATTTGTACCAGTTCGAACTTTTCAAAGGAAGGGATGAAGTCCATGACCAATTTTAGGTATGCTACCATAGCCTTATCCCTGGTTGAAAAATTACCATGACCCTGACTTATAATCAGCTGGGAGTCACTGTTGATGATGAGCCACTTTACTTGCATTTCTTTAGCTAACATTAGGCAAGCAAGGAGGGCTTCATATTCTACTGTATTGTTGGTGGCTATGAAGTCGAATCTCACAGCACGAGTAAGCTTATGCCCTTCTAGACTGATTAAAACAACCCAACACCCAACATTGTCTCTCCTGAGGATCCATTGACTGATAGACTCCAAACTAGAGGTTTGGCGAGTTTCATCTCTTCTTCCATTTCTGGGATGGGGGTAAATTATGCCACAAAATTTGCTAAGGTCTGGCGCTTGAGGGCATCCTTTGGCTTAAATATAATGTCAAACTTACTAAGTTCCACAACCCATTTTAGCAACCTTCCAGAAGCATCGGGCTTCTGTAGCACCTACTTGAGGAGGAAGTTTGTCAACACATGTTTACTATGGGTTTGGAAATATGGTCTCAATTTTCTCGAAGCTATTACCAAAGAGAGGGCTAATTTTTTTCATGTTCAGATAGTGAGTCTCTACAGCCAAGAGTGCTTTGCGGACGTAGTATACGGGCAGCTGTGACTATTCTCTTCCCTTATCAAAATCGAACTGATGGCCTCGGAAGTCACTACCAAGTATAACTGTTGCAGCTCATGATCCCTAGGATTGGAGATGAGGGGAGCTCGTTCTAAGTGTTTTTTCAACTCTTTTAAGGCTGCATCGCACTCCTCTGTCCACTGAAACTTATTTTCTCGATTGAGGATCTTAAAGAAAGACACTTGTCTGTTGCCTTGGAAACGAAGCGGTTTAAGGCTGCTACTCGTCAAGTGAAGGTCTGTACCTCTTTCGATTTTTGAGGTGACCTCATTTCAATCAAAACTTTGACCTTCTCAGGGTTATCTTCAATGCCTCTTTGGTTGATGATGTTCCCCAAGAACTTTCCTAAAAAAAATCCAAAGGCCACTTTACAGGATTGAGTTTCATCCGATATCTTCTCAGGACTTGGAAGGTCTCATTAAGGTTTCTAACATGATCCCCTTATTTTAGACTTTTTACCAGCATATTATCCACGTAGACCTCTATGGTTCTTCCAATAAGGTCAGCGAACATTTTATTGACAACTCTCTGATAGGTAGCTCCAACATTTTTCAACCCGAAAGGAATAATCTTGTAGCAATAAAGACCCTTGTCTGTGATGAATGAGGTATGCTTCTCATCTACTGGGAACATAGGGATCTGATTGTATCCAGAATATACATCTATGAAGCTAAGAAGTTCATGCGCGATAGTTGAATCTACAAATTGGTCTATTCTGGGAAGTGGGAAGCCGTTCTTAGGATATGCTTGGTTTAAATTTGAAAAGTCTACGCAAACCCTCCACTTTCCATTGTACTTTTTTACCAATACTGGGTTTGAGACCCATTTAGGATATATTGATTCCCGAATAAATCCATTGTCGATTAGCTTATTAACTTCATCCTTCATAGACTCATACCTTTCAAGGTTGAGAGCTTTTCTTTTTCGCCTATGTGCTACAACATTTAGGTCGATGTTCAGATGGTGATAACTAGTATTTGGTTCAATGCCTACCACTATCACCATGTTTCAACAAATCAAGATTTTTTAGTAAGAAGCTTTTCAGCTCCTCATTTGCTTCTATTAACAAATTTCTTCCAACTTGCAACTTTTTGGAGGGATCCGTGGGTCTGCTAGGAATCTCTCCAGCTCTTCTATAGGTGTTAGTTGAGGTTTCGCAATCAATGATATAATGGTCTAGCTCCTCGAAGTTAACTGTTTCTTCTGCAGCCCTCCCTTCTTCAGTGGTGGTCTGTCTTTCACAAACAGCCTCTTCTTCAGAGGTACATATGACTTCAAGAGTGTTTCCTTCTTCAGGGGCATCGATCATCTCGACGTCTTTTCTTTGTTCGGAGGTATACCCTTGTTCAGGGGCATCGTTCATGTTAAGGTCAACGACAATAACGTTGACAGTCATTGGTTCAGTTTTCCTTAAGGAGTTTGAATCCCTAGCCATTCGCGGATCATCTCGGATAGTGGCTATGCCATCTTTGGTTGGAAACTTCATACATAGTTGATAAATGGAGGTGAAAGCCCATAATTCCTTCAAGGTTGGCCATCCAAGAACTTTGTGGTAAGCAAAGCAATTATCAACCGCCAGGATTTCCATAAAATGGTGAGCAGTCAAGGGTGCAATCTCCATCTCTATTGCTAGAGTGATTTGATCTCTTGAAATGATGCTATCTCCTGTGAAGTATTACAAAGGGAAAATTCATTGGGGTTAACTCATCTTGTCAACTTTCATCTTGTCAAAGGTAGTTCCAAAGATGATGTTGACCAAGCTTCCATTATCCACTAACATTCTTTTAAAGCCGTTATGGGCCATGACAGCCCTTATCACTAGGGCATCACAGTGTGGATAATACACACATCCTGCATCTTCTTGAGCAAATGTGATTGGTATGATTGCTCTTTCAGTACTAGATCGGTTAACTATGAAACTTGTCATAGGAGGATCAGTTGTTTCTCTAGCATAATTCTTTTGTACATTTTTGGATTCTTCCCCCACATGTGGACCTCCAAGGATTGTGTCGATTTCCTTGATGAGCTCCTGGCCATTATTTGTTGGGGGGCTTCGTCTTTGTCTTTGACCTTCTCTGTGTCTCTCTAGATCGTTATCCATTTCCCATAGGGGGTCATTTCTATTGGAATGCCTAGGCTCAAGGTTCTCGAACTGTTGGTTCTGCTTAGGAGGACCATCTCTTCGAAAGCACTTTCATCTTCCTTGATTCATGTTTTGGGAGTGTCTTGATACGTCCCAGTAGTTCTCCATGCGATGGCCATAGGATTGATGGTACATATAATAATCGGGTGCTTCATCTCATTTCTAGGTTCAACGCCTCGCCCCTACCTCTTCCAATCTGCGGGTGCCTTCGGTAAGGCTGATGTTGATGCATGCCAGCATTAGGATTTACTTTTTCATATGCCAAAATAGATACTGCATTGAGTGTTGTTGTAGCTAGTTATTGTCCATAATTCAAGGATGCCTGGCGGTGCATCAAATGGAAAGTATGACCTCTCCCCCTTTGCATTTGAAGAGTGGGAAGTCCCGGCTGGCGTTGTTCCTATGATATCTCAATTCTTCATTAAGAATTTCTCGCCTTATCATTTCTAACAGGGCGTTATGGACAGTAGGATCCGTGTTTTGCATGTCTCTCCAAAAGGGAGAGTTCATGTCCAACCTCCTCTTAAGGCAGTTAAAGCTTCACCATCTGTGATTTGCACATAGTAGGTCATTTCATCAGTAAAACGAGATAAAAAACTTTTTAGCATCTCGCCCTGCTATTGTTGCATGTCTTGCAACCGTTGAATAGGTCTCTTGCCCTCTTTTCTAGTAGCAAAGCATTTTAAGAACGTCCTTTTGAGGTCTGGCCAGCTCCGGATGATATCTTCTAGCAACTTTGTTTACCAGATTTTAGCTCATCCACTTAAGGTCAAGTGAAAATCTCTGCATTTCATAGTCGGGATGGCCCCTTTCAAATTCATATGAGATTTGAAATTGTTGATGTGTTTCGAGGGATTACATCTCCTATCATACTTAGGAATATTAGGGAGTGTGAAGTGGTTCAGCATTGGAGCATTTCTAATGGATTGTGAAAATGGAGAATGGTCATCGTCGTCATCAAGGTCATAGGACCCCTAGGGTTTATCAGAGTCCTCATCCTCCCTCTTGTGGGTTTGGAGAGGTGGTTGGGAGGGTCCTGCCTCACTCCTAGCCCTGTCCCTTTTCTCACGTCTATTTCTAGGAAGAGGGATCTGAGGCTCCTCGTGGTTAACCGGCTCTTGTCTTTCATTCCAAGGAGGCTCCTGTTGCCAATTTCGAGGCACAGGAGAAAAATGATGAGCCTATCTATTCTTAGGCACTTATTGCGAAGGAGCCTGCCTAATTCTAGGCAAACCTGGGTTTATCTTGTCAAAAACACTTATTGACCTCTGAGGTTGATCATTTGGCTCATAATTTGGAGAAAAGTTGTATGGGGCCTCATGAAGTCTTTCTAAGGCATAATTGATTGATATAACAACCTCAACTTCCCTTACCTAGGGAGCTTCTATCCTAGTGTGATGGTACCCAATCATTTGGTTTTGGACTTCCTCTTCTTCATCATAGTATTCCTAAGGGTTACCAAATGCATTTTCAAGAGCTGCATATGGAGGATTGGGGTACCCTCCTCGACCCTGCATGCTCATCAACATTTCATGCATGATCATGTTTTACTGGCTTTTTCCCACAAGTACCTTCGTTGTTAAATGTAAGATTTTCCATAGACGGCGCCGATCTATTGACCCCTTGAAATGAGCCAACATATGCTGGGCCCACTCACACCAAATCAAGTACGATTCCGACGGATTTCTACTGAAATAATGGTGGTAGCAAAGTGGAAATGGACGCATGAGGTACTTTGCGGCGAGAGACAAGAATGTTTGAGCTCTGACGGGTGGAACAAAAGCAATCACACTAACAACGATCACCAGGTTGAAATCAAACTAATCGTAGAATGCTCGTCCATTTGGACAAGGGGTAATCGTATATAATTTTTAAAGCTGCTCTATTTGCTCCTAATTGAAATGATTGAAAAGTTACGTGCTAGATTGAAATTTTTCATTTTTCTAGGGGCTTGAGTGAAAATGGTAAGTATATTCACTTGACTCGGGAAAATGATTAGTTTAGGATGAATAATGATTATTATACTATTATCGTTCACTAAAAAACTCAAAATGGGGTTTCAGAGCTAACTCGAGAAAGTAAGTGTTGAACCTAGCGACAAGAACTAAAAAAATCACAAAATCTAGGATATCTCCCTTTCACGTGAAAATATTATCTTTGGCTTGAAAATAATATTTTGGGGTCCTTAGATATTTATTGGAACCATTTTGAGCAAAAAGACCCCGCAAAAGGCCAATTGTGGTCATCTGCGAACCCTGAGAGGTGGAATGTAGGTTTTTATCACTGCCTGCAAGGCAATAGGTGACACAACATGCACATTTTCTTTGTGTTTGTCGAAGTGCAAGTATGGTTGCTTCGATGGCCTTTGTCTACGTATTGGAGCTTTTTCTTTTTTCTTTTCCCTTTGTTTGTTCCTACTCTATCTTCTTCTTGTTCGCTATAATTTCTTCTGTAAGGATTTCGATCTATATGAGATTGACGAGATGGTGATATGTGGCATGCTTTTTATTGTGAATATCCCTCCAAAAGGAGTTTCCATCTGCAGTCCATTCCATCGAGCATCTTTCATTTTGTTCATCCGATATAGTTTCACAAGCAATAAGCTCTACATTAAAGCGAGCGAATTAGTTCTTTAATGATTCTCCATCCTCCTGCCTCATATCATTAAGCTAGGTTAAATAAGCTTCACCAAAGTGACTTCTAGCGAAGCCACCAAGGAAAGCCTTTTTCAGTCATGGCCAACTTCTAATTGATCATGTTGTAACCTTATTATACCATCTCTTTGCTGAGCCGTTTAATGTTAAATGAAATGTTTGGCATTTTAGCACTGGACTTGCCTTTCTTAATTTCGTCTGGTTCGTGTATTTAATCAAATGATAAGTAAAGTTATCCTGTCTAATGTACTTATTCATTTTCGGTTGAATAAAAATTATCAGGCATGGAAATCTTCGTGATCTCCATTTAAAACAGTAGGCTCTCATCCTCGCCGTCGAGTTCGTAATATCTCGTGAGATCAGAGGGATACTCACGACGATGTTTTTTTCCATGAGAATTCACTTCTTCTCCTAACCTATTGAAAAAGTTCAGAGGTCTCATGATCAAGGGCTTCCACACGGGCTTGTGGGCCCCATTATTTGATTTGTTGGAGATTTTGATATTGCACTTGCTGCTTATTAGGTGATAGGAGCTCGTCGTTGGCTCTAGATTGTTTTCTCCAGATTCTAAGTTTAAATCCAAGTTAGGATCTTAAGGATGTCCTGTCATCGCTTGTATTGATGCATTTTCAGTTGTTAATGCAGAAAGTTTTCTACGGTAGCAGCGACCAGGGGTGAAGCCCAATGTGGACGAGCAGGGACACAGGCCCACCCTAAACTTCTGGGCCCAACCTCATGGCCCAATTGTTTTTTTAGTAATATGCTAACTTTCAGCCCATGGGTAAAGCCCGAAACCATTACCAATACCCACTATCCTAATTTAAATGCCCAAACCATTGCCCAGCCCAATCCAAAAAATTAAGAACATCACGATCATCCAGCATCACCTAGTTCCAGCCTCCATCTCGATTCATTTTCCTCCAGGCTCGACCTTTGCCTCCTCTGCGTGACTGCATCTCCTCCAGCCAGCCTCCATTTCAATTCAAAACATTAGGGTCGCAGCTCCAGGCTCCATTGACTCTGTCTCTAAGTCTCCGTGTTTCGTGAAGTTCTGCAGCTGTTCCTGTTCAACTTTGAGCCTTAGACCAGTTGACCAGCTACTTCGCCTCCGTGCCGATGATTCTTTTTCTTCATCCTTTGGCAATTGGCAGCAGCAGCAGTAAACTACTATAAGTCTGTAACTAGCTTGGGTCTTTTCGATTATTATTATATTTTGCGTATACGGTATGTCGTACGTATAAACCGTTTGGGGTTTGATTCTTTCATCGGCGTTTTATATGACTTTGGTGTTTTTGAATGCATATTTGTGATTTGATTGTTATAAGTTGCACATATTCAGGTTCAATTGTGTAGAACAGTATATTGAATTTTGCAGTCTGTGTTTTTGAGATTATTGCTTAACTGGTTAATCCAGATTCCAGTGCTCTGCTTTGTTCAATCACTTTGTTATCATTAAATTATTAGATACATTTGTGGGAAAATTGAATGACATAACTGCTTTGTTCAATCACTAGTCGTATGTGACCTTATTTACGGGTAGATGCACTTGAACAGTTGAATGACATAACTTATCCTCTATTGAATAACATTATCGTTAATTTGATCTGTTAGAAGAATTCCTCCTTAGATATGCAATTTTATAGGTTGTTGAATTTGGGTATTGTTGAAATTGCCCCTGCTCTGGTTTTATGTGAATTGTTATAGAATTGAACCTGTGAATTACCTTAAGTCGTAATCGGATATCAAATGCTTATATTCAGATATTAAATGAAGAGATTTTTTCAAAGAAAAACTGACTTGGACAACGTAAATGTTGATGGGGGATGTCGAATAATGTGGAATTTGATGTCACTAAACTTCCAACTGATCATGGTATTAGGATTACTCATTTTGGATTACAATGCTAAAATTCGAGATCAAGTTCGAAACGCATTTGACTTTAGCATTGATTCTACGATTTGCTACTGCTACTGTGGAGAGTTTTTTCTGTAACGAGCATTGTAAATGATAGATT